>CALQYR020007490.1:57767-196935 GCA_943334845.2 Auanema sp. JU1783 | reverse complement strand
TCGAATATGAAGATACACACATACACATGCACACACACACACACACGATAACAGATCAAAGAAAATGTTTGAAACTTCACACATCATATCTGTATGCTTGTATCTGTAAGCGTGTGTAAGTTTGTATGGGTGTGTGTACGAGGATCTCGTAACAAAAGTTCATGCTGAATCTCAACAACTTCCTTTGAGTTAATTAGCGAAAGTCTACGTTTTTGGAGAACAACAAGGATGCTCGGCTTTATGAAAGGCAATTTCTAAAGAGCACAACCGGTCTGCACTTGTGAGCATCATAAAATGAAGAGGAAACGTAAAATTCACGTGAAATTAGAATATGCTACAAACGTGATGAACGAATAATATATTAATATTGAATGATATTTCAGGAATTTGCAAGAAATCTCTCAACACAAGAGAGAGACAAAGGAAGACGAGAATGTGAGGAGAACGATGGTCTGTAGCTTCATGCGCATGCTCAATAGGTATAGGTTGCAGAGATGAGATTGTTTTGTGACAAGTGTCTTTAGAAGAAAGTTGAAGTTAATGAAGAAACTGAAGATTTCTCATTAAAACGTTTCTCATAAAATAACTGGAGCGGGTGAAAGATGGTGAAAGAGAGAGGAACACATACACATACACATATAGAGGGACACAGAAAAGGGGAGAGAGAGAGACAAGAATGTACTCAGAGACGGTGATGAATGTTACAAACACCACTTTTGACAACTTCCAATAATTGAAAGCAGAAGAAGAAAAATTATTTTTTATGTTTCTTGACGTTTGCACTGATAGTCCCATCCGCGAAATGGTGAACTTTTCGGGAAATCTTATAATAATGATAAAGAAATGTAAAAACAAAATAACACGTCACTATGAAATAGTCGAAACATGTAAATGGAATGTCATCCGGCTTCATATGGTTTCACAGCCACACACACACACAAGTGAAGAGTTGGAGAAATGTATTTGCAAGCTGACTGCTAAACAAATCGCTTGCTATCATAGAATAACTTAATGAAAAGAGAAGACTGAAAAAACAACAAAAACAAGTTGAGGGCTTGGGATGCAGAGAGAGAAAGAGACAGAGAGAGGACTAGAAGAAGACGAAGAAGAAGAAGTCATTGAGTAGCGGATAGAACACGGACCTTATGAGCTGAAGCCAACTGAGCTCCACACATGAATCTCAAATGCCAACGCTAGTCGTTGGCTCACTTTACTTCTTATTCTGCCGTTTCCATTTTTCCAAATAAAGAAAGAGAGAGAGAAAAAAAGATACGAGAGAATGAAATATGATGTGATATAGAGAGAGAGAGATAGATAGAGAGAAAAAAGTTTTTCTGCCTGACTTCTTGATTTCATTCCATTTCTATACATTCGCACTTATCTAGCTGTTAAGTGTGAATTCGTTCATAAAACTTGCAATTTGACTTATAAGCTTTGCTCTTATCCATGTTCATACGTCGTACTAATTCTTGTAGAGAAGAAGAGAAACGTATTCAGTTATAACATGTGTACTTGAAGTACAACAAAACTTAAATGAAACAGTTCACTAACAAAAATGACACTTCTGATGTATGTGAAGCAGCACAATAACCGAAAAAGAGACAAAAAATATTTTGTTCCAACCATCCTTCTCGCTCTCTATGTATCATTCATTCTTTCTTTCTCTCTCTCTCTCTCTATATATATATATATATATATATATATAAATATCTTTTCTAGGAAACACAACGCTCTCAACGCATTTTTTTTCTTCCCTGTGTGAATGCAGCCTAAGAGCTGAATATGGAGAATATGCATTAAAGCTAATTTCAATAAATTAAAATAATTTTCTTCTACTTGTTACACGCTCGAAGCTTCACGTAAATTGTGAAAGCAATTTGTATGACAAGTCAAACAGATAATTGAGTCGATCCCAACCCTAATAGAGGAGGGTGGTACAGAAAGAGAATAGAAGCTGAAGACTGAAAGACAAGAGTTAACTAAGAGGTAGAATGAAGGAAGACGAACAAAAGTTCAAAAATGAAACAATGAGCCATGAGAACCAGAATTTACAAGAAGATACTCCTGCTGATAGCATAGGAGATGGTTCATTGAGCATGGCATAACAGGAAAATCAAAAAAAAATCGAACAAATGCATGAAAAACGCTTGCAGTTGATTATTCAAAAAGCTGAAACAATGAAAAAAAGGATAAAAGAAGGATATTCACATATTCAGATGTAGTCAATGCTGTATTGTAGTTATTGGGATGGATGTCAGCCTTGGAATAAGCACGAGATTCAGATGAATGTAATTTCCATTAAAAAGAAAAAGAAAAAAAATTGTGTGAAAACTGCATTAAATGCAGACAGAGAATAAGAGAGAGAGAAAGAAGAAGGATGAAGGGAGGAAGCACGGAGTGAGGGAGGACATCCTCCTAAAAATCCTTGCAAGAGAAACAGAGAGAGAGAGAGAAGAAGGGAGGGTAGGAACTAACAAAAACTAAATAAAGATAGAGAATATGTGGAAAAAACGAAGAAGAAGAGGAGAGCGAGGAGCTCATTGATTGGAAATGGAGAAGAGATAGAAATGAAAAAAAAAAGTTATTATTTTCCTATAAAACTGTACGGACAGCTTCAATTAGCATAGCTCGTTTGATAACTGTCCTCGAAAGGACTACGGAGGAGGAGTTGAGTGAGTCAAACGTTCGTCTATCACACAAGAGTACGAAGTACGGACAACCCATATTCAAAAGGTGAAAGAGAGATTGGGGCAAATAAATTTCTCGATTTTAAGCAGCAAAAAATTAAAAAAAAAAAATAAGATGTTAGTTGAAGAAGTAATTAATCTGTCACTTCTAGATGTCATGTTTGTGTTGTGTTCAATTCGAAAGCCATTGATTCCATCTGAGAGGAGGAGGAACCAAAAAACCCTCATGTACTTTAACTATACAGAATAGTCAGCAAGAAAAAATGTTCATAAACAAAGGAAAATAATTAATGTTTGCTTCTTTAGCCTCCCAACTCAGCTTCTGCTGGTGAAAAACGTCTTGAAACAAGAAAATGAGACATAAGGACTCAAGGATTTTCGTGTTTACAGCCTTTCCTCTCTCTCTCTCTCTCTGGTCTCCCTCCCTTCCCTCATTCATCGTTGTCAACATTTTTCGTATTGCTTCATGTAAAGAGAAAAAAAAAACCTTTGCTTGTTGTATATGCTAATTAGCTCGTCTGAAGATCGCGTGAAGCTCACGTGAATGAATCATTCGTGTTTGATAGCAGACAAGAAAAGCGGTTGCATCATGATCATGATGATGATGATGAACTCAAATAGCATATCTCTCTCTATATATATATTTTCGTTTCACTTTAATAATATGAAAATGAATAAAGAATTAACGTCAAAAACAATTAAGGAAAATATGGAAATGAAGGAATATTTTAATTGGTGTAGAGAGAGGAAGACAGAGAGAGAGAGAGGTAGAGAGGTAGAGAGAGATAGTTCTCAATGTGAACTACCACGTCCCATACAAGGCTTTGAAAGTAAATGTTAATTTTAATTCAATTGTTGTTGAACTCAATCATTTTGAGAGAAAAAAAAATAAGTTCATTTAAACATGAAAAACTATTGATTATGTTCTTTCAGTAAGTTTGAACCCTTTTTCTTGAAAAATGAATGAGAGAGAGAGAGATAGATAGAGAGAGAGAGATAGGAGTGAAAGAGAATGAAAGCGAATGAGGAAGTTGGAAAAGGCCAGACACCTTTGAATTCATTGGAAAGTTAGCGTATTTTTGTATTCTTCTGGGACTTCTTTCAAGGATCTGTAAAGAAGCTTTTACTAATTCTCTATTTCACTCTTTGTCCCTCTTTCTCTTTCTCTCTCTCTGTCTACCTCTCTACCTCTCTCTCTCTTACTATCTCCTTCTATTCATTACTCTCATCTGTCTTTCTCTACAAGCAATCTCTTGAAAACATAGACAGGAGAGTATCTAGCGGGAGAGAGGAAGAGAAACATAAAGTTCATTTCAACCAAAATGTATGTCGAACACTGATGATGTCAGAAGACAACTTAACCATGCATATAAATATAAAAAATAAAATAAATTAGTTACATCATCTGGTATGAGTTCAAAAATTAACGAAAAAAAGAGAAGAAGAAGAAGAAGAAAGGGAAAAACGAAATGTTTGAAGAAAAAAAAAAAAGAAAAAAAAAATTATAAAAAGCTAAAGATTATTAATCCCAATTGGATTTAGAGTTCAGACGTTAAGCATAACTTCCTCTTTCAATCATGTTGCCAATGTTCAGCCACCTAAAGGTTCACTCTAGCCAGTGACTTTTGATTTAAAACCTTCTTTTTTTTCATTTCCAACCAAAAATCACCAACAGAGAGAGAGAGAGAGAGATATAGAGAGAGAGTGAGAGGGAATGAGGTATTAGGAGAGTCTAAGAGGAATAAGCAATGGAAATGAAAGAAAAAAAAAAGAAAAGGAAAAAGTTTTAGATGAAATTTCATTTTTCAGAAGATTTACTGAAGATTTGGGATTGGTCGGTGAGAAAGAGATAAGTCACATTGTGACAGGAAATTTGAGCGAAAGCATATTGGAATAAACCTTTAAAGGGAGGAAAGAGTACATCCGTGTAAGTTCATTGAAAACAAAAAACGGAAGAAAATTGTCTTTTATTTTCTTTCTCAAAAACGAAAATGGAGGGAATATGATGAAGGGAAATGGATGATGAAGATGAAGGTAAATGAAACAGAGAGAAGGAAGATCATCAAGAGCAGCATAGAGAGAGAGAGAGGCAAAGGAATATTCATGCCTCAGATGAATAAATATCATTTTTTCTTCTTTTTCTTCGTCTTCTTCTACTTATAAACTATAATACTTCTTTGGAAGGAGTTTGTTTGCAGTTGTGAGATTGTTCCTACTTCTTTCGTTCGTTTTTATCTTTTAAATGACTTTCTCTTGTTGCTCAAACAAGGATCTAGTGAGATCTACTCTTTGGAACATCTTACACTCTCTCTCTGTCTCTTTATCCATAATCATCTCTCTCATGCACATACTCTCTTCATATCTTCTACCTACGTCTTGAAAGAGGCTTTTTCACTCATTCTTCAAAGCAAATCCTCCTTAAGAGAGACTTATGTTTCACATGAAAATTTGTATCATTTACTTATCCCTCTTTAAGCTCAATTTTATCCAAAATTACAGTCACAATGCTGAAAATCATAAAGTTTTATTGATTTCCGTGGGGAATATCTTATAGAAATGAAAAAATAGATTAGATAAAGCTTGAATAAGCTATGTTTTTCAAGTATTTTCAAAAAAAAAATTTTTTTTTTATTTTCAAGAGACAAGGAATTATTGGGGTTGAAAGGACGACGAACGCAACGAAGAAATTAGCATATGAGGATGAGTTGAATAGGCATGGATGAATTCAATGGGGTGAAGCTTCTTCATAGATCAACTGATCTCATTCAAACCATATTTGTGTGCATCAAAAGTCGTTTCAGATTTCTCGAATCTCACCAAAGCCATGATTCATCGGTGTGATGACACGAAGACGAAGAAGAAGAAGACACAACACGATTTGGCTTCAGATGTGAAGTTTCTTAAGCAGAAATCAAAATAATAAAAAATGAAGAAGAAGAAGAAGAAGAAGAAGCCGAAGAGAGAAAGAGAGAGAGAGAGACGAAGACGAAATGGAAACTTCGGAAAAACGTGATGCGAGATTTATGTAATTCGAGTAGTATTGATTAGCATATTTGACGTCACGTGAAAAAAAAACCGAAACATTTCATTTCTTTCTATTTTGGCGATGTAAAACGGTTGTTGATGAGCTGTGTTTCATAAACTCCAACCAAACCAAAAAAATAGAAGAAATTTGTGTTTCTTTCAGCTCTTAACTATACGTTCATGTGTTAACCAATCTCTCATTGATAGTTATGTGAACAGTGAGCAACAAACAGAAGGAGAGAGGGAAATACAGAGAGAGAGAGAGAAAGAGAGAGAAGGAGTAAAGGGGAACAAAAAAAGAAAACAAAAGAATTTAGTTTTTTGGTTTAGTTGGATATGAAGCTCAACGACTAACTCTGCCTTTCCTTTTTTTCTCTCTCTCTCTCACTTTCTCTCTCTGTATGACTGTGATTGAGGTAATCATCAGAAATCAATAAGCATATATCCAATTGACGCTTATTTAATGAAGAAATATTCGTAAAGTGAAAATGCTTAATAACAAAGAAACGATCACGCATAGAATAAGAGACAAAAAATAAAATTGTACAGCTTAAATGTTAGAAAAGAGAGAATTATAAAGGGAGAGAGAGAGAGAGAGGGAGAGAGATAGGTGGGGGGGGGGTTGAGAATAAGAGAGAGAGAGAGAAGAGAGAAGGGGGAAGGAGGGTAATTCTCCTTCCAAAATTCGTTTTTTCACAATCTGTTTGCCTGAAAATAGTGTCTGTGTGTGTATGTGTGTGTGTGTGTGTGTGTGTGTGGCCGAAAACAGCCCATAATTGTCAAAAAATTGTTTAGTAGTCGCGAATTAACTGAATAAAAAAAAGCTTATAAACATATAAAATAATATTAATATTATTATTTGAGACAAAAATGAGGAGAAAAGGATGTCTTCATTATGAAAACAACTTAACAGCTTTTCGTATGAGCTTAAAAAGCAAAATAAAAAGGAAAGAATACGGCGAAGTAGAAGATGAAGAAGAAGAAAAAAAATGCTGCGACTAATGAATTTTTCATTGTAAATATCCAAATATGGCCATGTAAACTATGAAATCTGTTGAAATTTGATGAAAGATGGATGAAGCTTAGCGGAATATGGATGGAAAAGTTTTGAAAAAAAAAAAAAGAAAAAGGAGGAAAAAAAGTTTTTTTTTTTTCCTTCTTCCTTCCACATCTTCTAGCTCTGTTCTATCAGAAAATGGGCATGATGAAGCGAAGACGACGAGATGTTTTTCTTCGTATCTTCTTCATCTAATTGATCCTCTTTGGAAAAAAAGGCTTTACACACGGCAAAAAGCCTGTTTTCATGTGCTACATGATGTTCGAACGGAAGACTTTCATCTATCAATTTTGTCTATTTTGCTGAGTGAAATTTTAAGAGAAAAAAATCAGAAAAAAAAAAGAAATATTATGAAAAATACGATTGTTTGTTGATGTTTCAATGATAAATAAGGATATGAAGCTTTATCTTTTGAAGCTTCATCTCTACATATCTCATACACACATCCATCTACATAGACATGCACACACACACACACACACACGTTTACTCTCACACGACAACGAAAACGACAGCCAAGACGGTTCATTGCAAGAAGATGAGTTGAAGAGGGTATGGCACTAATGGACAGCCGTATAAGGAATCTTCTGAAGAAGTAAAAACAAGAAATTCGACTGAAAAACGTAGAAAATCTACAAAGTTGTGAAAGTTCGGAGATAATAAGGAGAGACGAGGCTGGAGGTACAAAAAATAAGAGAAATGAGATAAACAGAGACGTATGAAGATGGAAAAAAGCAATGAAAAGCACGATATGCAGAGAAAGAGAGAGAAGGTAGAGATAGAGGGACGGAAAAATGAAGAAAAGCTTTACTTTCTCGGACACTACAAATGATCGTCTTCTAGTTGTCTCTAATTCTCCTACATTCACATCATATTTCTAACCTCATTCCACTTTTCCATTTTCACTGTTCTCACACTGCAAAAGCTGAAAACAACTTGGAAGAGGTCGATGAAAATAAAAGAAAGTTTGGTTCTCGTAAAGGAAATAACAGGAGGTCCAGCAGCACTGACCACTAATGCTCCAGTCTTAGCTTTAGAGAAGGAAAAGCCTTAGCCAAAATAAGACGCAAAAAAGCGTAAGCGAGAGAATGGAGTCTGATATAGAGAGACTTAGAGAGACATAAAGAGAGAGAGAGAGGGAGATAAGGAGGGAAAGAGTGTGTTAGAGAGATATACATATAGCTTCAGATAACAGAGAGAGAGTGATGGAGATATGTATAAAGAGAATGAGAATAACAAGGTATGATGAAGAGATAGAGAGTGACAGAGAGAGAGAGAGAGAGAAAGGGGAAGGAGGGAGGGAAAAAAGAAAATATTGTTAAATTACCTTGACAATCTCGTTTTTTGTTCTCAAAAACTACAAACGTTCTCCTATGCAGATAGCAATAGTCAACTAGAGCAAAACAGATTTGGAATTCTGAAGGTTTGAAAGCCAAATGGCTGAGTAAATATGTGGACATGACATGCTTGTGAATTAGTATAACAGACGAATGTCTTTGAAATGACTAAAAACAACTGGAAAATACCTTTTTTGGAAAAATTATACAAGAAATTGCCTTTTTTCTCATGTAAATCTTATTGAAATAGGAATTGAATGCTCAAGCATGTTTACTCATTATGTAAATGAACTCAAGAATCTTTAAGCTTTACCAACCTCAAGCAGTTAATTCAGCTTCATTCTTTGGTAAACCTCTCTCTCGTATACTCTCTCTCTCTCTCTAGCCCTCTCTCTAGCTCTCTCTCTCTTTTCCAATTGTGGTTACGTCTTCTTTTCAAAAATTGAAAGGGATGAGGTGAGTAAACAATTGAAAAGCTTCAGCTAAGCAAAACGTATTTCAAATGATTGACGTCATTTTGTAAAATATTAAAAGATGATTATTCCTCAGGACTGGACTTTAACATACTTTGAGGATGGAAAAGAAGAAAAAATTTTTTTTCCTTCCTGTCAAGACTTTCGAGTGGAAACAACTCATGACGCAAGTTATGAAGCTTTGTTGTGAAACATCTTCAAGCTTTTGCCTTTTAATGGAGAGTATTCATTCAGCCAACTATATGTGAACTTTTCGTTTTCTTGAACATCATCAGAAAGCTCAAATCAATCATAACATTCATTTAATGGCTTTCCTTTTATTTTCAATCTTCTCCTTTTTCTGCTCTGCCATCTTACTCTCTGACTATCTTTACCTTTTTCCATTTCTCTCTCTCTATCTATCTCACCCTCTTCCTCTCTCTCTCTCTTTCTTACTATCTTTCTTGTCTCTGTCAATCTCTTTCAATTTTTCTTCTCTTTTTTTTTCTCCTCCACCCTTTATAAGGACGAACCTTAAAAACAAAAGAGGACAATGTATAGAATTCATCCAATCTCTCCCAATATCGAATTCCTAGAAGAAGGAATGATCTTCATCATTCCCTTTTACAAACCCCATAATATTCTTGTTTTTTTTCTTTTCATCGCAAATTATAATGGAGAATCCTTTTGTTGGAATCAATTAAGACAAAGCAGAACTCAAAAATGAACGAAATAAAGAACTTTTTTCATTCTTCTTTCCTGAAATATAAGGAGAAGAGGTTTGACAACAAGACGTGAGGCTGAAAATGAAAAAACACTGTTCATATGGATTTCAAATGAAAGATGAACAGAAACTTCCTCTCACGGAGGCACGTCTAATATTAATGAGAAGACTAATAAGGATTCACCATAGAATCTCGTGATGATATAAACCAATGAGACGATCATGAATCGACGGATGGTTTAACAACGACAAAAAATCATTTATTCTTCTTGAAAACAAAACAAACCGTCTCTTTAACACCCAGATAGGGATAAGGGTGCAGATTCTGGAATGTGCAATGTTCAGAGGGAGACAGAATGAGATAGAGAGAGAAAGACGAAAGTTTAAGAAAAAAAAAGTTAATTAGAGGGAAAGAAACTGAAAGCCACGCAACCGATCCACGTCTAAATAAAATTCAAAATGAGCTTTTACCTCTCAATTGCGTCACGTGGAGCTCCACGTGAGCCACGTGAAGTAGTATATTGGCTAAGATAAAACTGAATTAACTACTTTTCAGAATATATATTCTTATACATATATATATATATCTATCAAAAATGTGAATGAGGACAACAGCCAGAATAGTAGGAATATTTGAAAAGTTTAACAGAATGTCCTTCCGTCGCCATCAAAATTATTTTTGTGAGAGGACGAAAAGGAAAAAAAAGGAGATTTTGTTGAAGCTGAAGAGAACGGCTTATCGGGAGGAATAAACATATGTAAGACTCGTAATAATCATATGCATAGTTTGAAGCGTATAAAAGGTTAGAATACATATACATACATCTCAATATAGCGGATACGTCGAAGATGGAAATATGCAAATTCTTTCAGATGTTTTAAACATTAACTTTTATACATAATTTCTCTGTCGGTGTAAACTCATTCATTGGCACACAGGGCCAGCTTCGTTCAGAAATATGAAATTGGTGTGGGCGTTTGCTTTTATTTGACTTACGTTAAGGGAGACAGCAAAAAAAAAGTTGGAAGAGAAGGAGGGAGAGAGAGAGAGAGAGAGAGGAGAAAAAATGGCGATCAGAGAGTTGAAAATATGAGAGCTTGTCTTGCTTTCTTAATTAGAATTTATGTCTCAGAAGGGTGAGTGAAAGCCTCTAGATCATCATGAGTACAACACGGCTTCTGTTCTCATCCGTTCGTTGACGATATGTCCTTTCTCTGTATGATTACAAGTTTTGATGTAAATAACTTTTTTTTTGTTGGAAAGCTGATATGCGAACTGAATATGAAAAAAAAATGCCACGAAATAAAAGGAAGTTGGGGGCGGACAGAGAATAGCCAATATAATAGGACGGGATGGGGAGGGACAACGATAGAGACAGAGCGAACGAATATACGAAGGTGCTTGGGAGAGAAAATCAACGACAATTGCTCACTTATGTTTTTCCTTCAACTTTATGTATCGTCAAAGTACAGTTGAGTTAGGACTGGTTAGTAGAAGCTACACGGGAATATGATAGTTTCTCGAAAGTCTATGAGTCTTTTTTCTTCTTTTCGTTATAACAAAATAATTTTTATGACGAAACGCCCACTTCATTTCTCATTTTTCTCTCTCAAGTTCGCTGTCTCGTTTCTCTCCTTACTCTTAAAACTTGTAATAAGCTGTAGGTGAATGACAAGCGATTCTTTTGTTCTCAAATGCAATTTTCCAACATTTCTAATCTCTAACTAGCTCTTTGAAAAGCTTTAGCATTATGAATCACTCGATGACGTCATCTACAGATATTCTGCTTCTCTTCCTAAAACTGCAATGCGAGAAGACGGAAGTAAATTCGGTCGAAGGTGAAAAATGAAGTTTTATCTTCAGAAACAGGCACTTGCAGCAAGACAACCCACAACGTAACCATGAAACGTGCACGCTTTTAAAATAAATAAGGAAAAGCTTGGAACATGTCGAAGAGATAGAGAGAGAAGAGCAACAGAATGTCTGATTTTGAACGTTCATTCAGAGACAAAGCTTCAGTTTTCTGTTCTAATTTTCTTTCTCCTCTCCACTATATTCATCTTCAACTAAACCAAATTACTGAGCTTTTCGATAGCTTTTCCTCATTTTCTGTATTGGATGAAATGAAGCAGGCAGTTGAGCTAAAAGAAAGAGAAGAAGCCCAAATCTGTCATATCAGTGAAACAAAATTCGATGTTCATTACAAACAATAGCAGTAAAAGGATGATGAGAGACAGAGAAGGGAAGGAGGATAGGCAGTAGGAAATGGGAGGAGAGAAGACGTAGAAGGGGGAAGAGGATGAAAGAGCTAAAGGAAGGAAAAGAGAGAAGGAACAGGTGGATCAGTTAGATATATGTACATGTATGGACATGGTCTAGTGTCTTATAAATAGAATATGATATCATATAATAATATATTCTAATCTTTTATAGTTCGTATGGAAGAAAAAAAGAAAAACAACCATCACCATTAGTTCTATAACTCATTATCCGCGAAAAAAATGAAAAAAAAAATAAAAAAAAAGAAATTTTTCTTGCAGAATACACATGAAAATGATCAAATTTAATGATTTTGTTGTGTTGTCGTCTTGTGTTTTCCATCAAAAATTGAGAACCAAAAAAGGATCTCTTCCACATAGTCTTCTATACTATGCGGCTATAATTAGAGATTTCCAATGATCACACTTCTCTATAAGGTCTATAATCTATTCTTTCGGAAAAAAAAAGATATTTGCCTGTTAGTGCAACCGCGTTAGTCCCCTCTCTCTCTCTATCTCTATCTCTCTCTCTCTTTCTCTCTCTACAGCTTACACGCAAATGACGAGGCATATTTGAATTTAACGTGTTCACGTGGAATTAGCATACTTTAGACACAATATGTGAAAGCTTGAAGAGCATGAGAGGCAGATGAGGGATGCGACATAAGAATCCTCTCGGATGAGAGAGAGGATGTGTGATAGGGTTAGCCGAAAGATATCTTCAAAAACGAAGAAATGAACACGTAGTTTAGTAGGGCGGAAACAGCAAAACGAAAACACATGTCTTCTGATGCAAAACAACTAGGCAACAGCAAGGCTGTCCACATCTAAAAACATACATATGAGTGAATGTGTTGAAACACAAAATTAGAAGAATGATTTGAAAATTTTGCTGAAAAAAATATGTTTCAGCATAAGAATGAAAGCGAATGAGGTAGAGAGAGAGTGAGTAGATGGATGTAGAAAACAAATACTCAGAAAAAGAGAAAAAAAAAGAAAACAAGAGTTTCGAAAAAAGGCTTTTGGGTCACCAGAGAGTTCTTGGAAAAATTATCTGTTTTTGTTCGTTGAGCACAAAAAAAATATGCAAAGAAAGAGAGAAAGGAGATGAAGAGAGAGAGAGGGAGAGAAGTAGAGAAGGAGAAGTGTTTCAGATAGTGCTGTCATCAATTGTTGAAATAATATAGAGTTGAAATGGAAGCTTCGTATGGAAATGACATGTCATCATACTCATTTCACTATATTGCCGATAGTTTGTTAGCCTCATTGAAAAGCAGGAGAAAAAAGGACTCGAAAGAAAGAAATATATAAATGGCTTATGACTGAGAGGTAAGTTAAGAGGCACGAGAACAAAAAAAATGAGAAGGGAGGGGGGGGGATATGTCTGAGGATAGAAATAAGAATTCTATGGATTATATGGGAATGGGAGTACAAAGAGGAGAAGCTGACAGATTATGGAACAGCAGCAGCATTTCAGAAGTGCTCAGAAAGAGAAAGTTCACAAAAGCGTTGTGTAGTTGTTAGAAAGGTGAAAAATGTTATATTCAAGCTCGACTTTTCTGTGACACACAGCGAAATAAGAACGACACAACCGCTCCTGGCGTTCATTGCATTGAAAATGAAACTAGACGTAGAGCTCACGTGAGAGCTTAAAGCTGAACATTCTTTCAAAGCAGAAATGAGAGAAAATTGCTTCCATTAAGGGACGATGGAACTTCATGTGAAATAATTGATAAGTTCATAATGAATATAAGCCATTTAGAGAGTAGAGTATATGCATAAGGAAAAACATTATTTTCATGTTCATAAACTAATTTGCATAGCCATATTTGCTTTAAAAGAATTGGTAAAAGGGTTTATGCTCTTCTCTCTACATATGCAGCCTTTCCTTCTCTGGATTTTCACGCTTCTGAAACGAAGAAAATGACAGAAAGCTAGATGGCAAGTGGAGATCTGACAAGTTGCACAACAGAAAACGCCATTACTTTCTAATTACATCATCCGCTTTTCTTTTTTTCTTCTTTCTGTCTTTCTACACCCAATTTTGCTTCTTTTTTTTTCTCCTCTCCTCTTCTCTAGTCAATCTCACATTTCTTTTCAGCCACTTGTAGCATTCAATTTAAACTAATTTACAAAGTACTTGGCAACGGAATATTCAAATTTAATTTGAAATTTCACTTGATTTCTGTGTCCTTTGTGGGAAGCAGGCTTGATACCGTTTTCCACAGTTCTATAGTCACTTGAATCTGTTGTTGCTTTTCATCCAGTGAGAATAAGTAGATTGTCTAAAAATACTTATAGTACATTAATAATATGTATTCTGCCGTTCTGAAACCAGAGAAAGATCTGCCTGCGCTAACAAATCTAGATCTCCTTGCTTTAGTCGATGTATTGGAAATCAAATATTTTAGAGGTATCTTCATGCGAGACAGTTTACCACCACAAGGAATTGAAGAAAAGGAAGTAGGAAAAGTTAATTTAGACTCTTCTAGTGGTAAAGGTACTCATTGGGTTTGTTATTCTAGAAATGAGAAAAAAATTTATTACTTCGATTCCTTCGGACTTGATCCACCGATAGAACTTCAAAAATATTTAAAAGATAAAAATAAAAAATCAGTCATCGAGTGCCAACATTTCTTCTTTGTACATCTGAGTGTGTCACAAATTTATTGCTGATAATTGAGACTTTCACAAATTCCCATAGCTAAACAGTAGACCGGCACAATGACTGAAAGAGACGGGAAAGCAGCATTCACCTCATTGAAAAGCTCCTCCATTGTAGTTCGACCGCTTAGTCCAATAAATTTTCTTGACGATTCATTTGCAACATTGATGCCAAGCAACTCTCCTTTGCAGTTGAAGATAGGTCAGCCGCTGTATCCTCGTTGACTTCCAATTGAAAAACGCATGCGGCCCTTACTATCGAGTTGAACAGAAGAAAAGATGCCTTGTGGAACAACAAGTGAAACTTCGGAACGCACTACAACAAAGTCCATGCCGGCATTACGCATAATCAGTTGTGTTTGAAATTCTTGTCCTGCTTGACTGCAAATGGTCACTGACGTTTGATTCTAAACAAATAAAATCATTAAAAGTGCATACCTATTGGAACATAAAGCGGATCGCTGCTCTGAGCTAAAATATAATAATGAAAAGATTATATTATTAGAGGAAATACAGTATAATGTTAAACTCACAGATATCCTTCGGCTTCGCTCCTCGAGATGGTGATCTGTCTGATTCGGCGAAAAACACCATGGTCGACCAGCCATCGGGAAGCAAAAAGCAATGCTCTGCAGTAATTGGAGTCCTACATTAATTGAAATATAGACCAGAGTAACACAAAATGTAACTTACCCGCTATTAATCTGCATGCCATTGGACTCATACGACAACTTCACAATTGCATCTGGCGGAAGAAGAAAAGCGTGTTTGATAGAGCTTTCGGTGATGAAATTTTCAGAAAACGCCACGTTCCCTTGCTTCCCATGCATCTTGATTTGGATGAACTGAACCATTTAGAGAGACGAATCTGAAAAACAATGAATTAATTGCTTTTCACAAACAAGCAAAAATGGTATGCAAAATTTGCTGAGCAAAGCTGAAACAAAACGCGTTCGTTTAGTTCAACTAGGGCAAATATGTGACTGTGCTCGGTCAGAGTGAGGAAAAGAAAAGAAGTTCACTCATAGAGAAGAATTCTATTCCGCGCAAATTTGAACGATACATTCTTTTGGTAATTTTTTATTTCTGAAACAGTTTCATAATTTGCCTTTCTTTTGTAGGGTTATCCAAATGTCAGTTCGAGTTATCAGGCACTTGAAGGCATCTTTTCTTCTGTTCAGATGTTTCAGAATGCTTGGGAGCTAGAAGAAGCTGATATTTTCGAATTCTCTTCGAACTCTTCATGTAGAAAAGAGAGAGGGAAAGACTGTTCGTGAAAATAGTTTTGTCATTTTAACGAAGTCGTTTGGGGAGACAAGAAAAAAACAATTCAATTTCTTCTCTCTCTTAATTCAATATGACTTCTAATTGTTACAAATGTTTTCGTCTCTCTGCCATAGATATAAGCAACGAAGTAAGTCTTCATAAGAAATCAAATTAATTTTTCATCAAAAATTTTGTAGGTACTGAACCTTTTTTTTCTGTTTCAAATGACTAAACATCAAAAAACTTTCCGTATTTCATTTAACTTTTAATCTGCTTCACTTGTGATCTGAGAAATAGGAAAAGGTGGCAGCAAAGCACAGCCGGATCACACAACTCGGATATTTCAAAGTAATTGCGTTTACCGGATTATATGTGAAACGAATGAGCCCCCTCCCCCTCTCATATGCTAATGATAAACAGGCTGATGTTTGAGAGTTAGTCGCAGTAGCACAAAGAGAAATGAAAAGAAAGAGATATAGGATTGTAATTTGACTATTATTAAAAAGGTTTATCTAGATGTTATCTTCTCCTATCATATAGTCCTAAGAAAACATTAATACTGTAGCAATGATATGGTTAAGTGATATCGAGTAACCTGATTTGTGACTTTCCTTTCTGGATTCTAACATAACAACTACTCCAGAAAGAATCAGAACAACAAAATATGAAAATCTAATCAAACTAAAAGAATAATAAAAGCTATTCAATCAGTGGTTAGTATCAAACATCATGATTATTCAACTGAAAGAGATCTTCGTCTTGTGCAGAAACAAACAGAAACCCATCTGATCATGACAAAAACCAAAAACACGACTCCTACACAGGCAAAGAAACCTGAGTAAACTTCGAACTGAAAATATATGGAGCGTTCCATCATCATCAATGCGACGTATCAATTTACCTGTTCCCTAATAGGTAAATTGAATCCATGAGAATCTGCCACAGTTATAGTCAGAATGGTTTGAAGCAAAACAGCCACAAAGGTATTCCAACCAAACACAAGTCCATAATTGGCATTTGTCAATTCAGTAGCTATGTTAGCACTTAGAAAAGAAAACATTCAGTTTATGAAGACATCAGTCGATTTCACAAACCTGGCAGCCGTTATGAGCATATTATATATTCCAGTACAAATTACATATCCCACATATCCTATCACGATATGAGAAGTTTGCGACAAGTATGCCAATATTCCTGCGATCAGGAACGATGAAACACATAGTGTCACTTCTCCATAACGCTTCCAATTGATGGACAAATATTGAATCACAAAGGATAATACGGCTCCTGACATATGAAAAAAAGATCAAAGAAACTATTCAGTAGAATGTACCTAAAGCAGTGTGAGCGAACTCAGCGATTCCATTGTTTACATCGGATGGATCAGACTGCATCTCTAACCATAGCGTTTGCATATAGTTATAAACCTGAAAAGCTCTTTTATATAATTAAAGTGCAGAAGGGGACCACCTGATAGATTCCACAACTCGTTAGAGCCCACCAAATCGACCATTTGAGGACTACTTTGTTTTTCTTATAAATGCTGAAGTTGCGAAGTGTGTTAATGAAATAGACTCGGAGCCCATTCTGAAGTTTCCTTCTTTCAACTTGGCCACGTCTAAATCTTTCTTATATGCGATTCAACTTTACCAAAGCATACGTGATGTCAGCTTCATTCGGCTCGTTCTCGGAAGCTGCCAAATTGTTTGAACTTCCGTTAGGCTTTATTTCAGGTTTAATGGAAGGCAAGAAAAGTGCGATGAACCACACAAGACAAACAGCTCCCAGAGAAATCTATACAAGGGTATAGCTATTCAAACAGTTTTTCTGGGGAAAGGGATTTACTTGATTCAGTAGTAGATAACTTCCAGCATGAGTAGAGATAAGAATTTGACCTAAGCCATAAGCCAGCAATTTTCCTACCATGGCTGCTGCCCTAATATAGGACGTGACCATTTTGTAATTTTTTTCATCCACCACTGCATACATGTACGAGTAGTAGGCAATTTCGGATGCCGATGAAAGTCCTAGAAGGGTAAAGGCGTTAAGGAAGAATTTCTTTTCTGTTCAAACCGAAAATGGCTTGCATAATCTGCATTTGAGCGACACCTTCTCCCCAGACTAGTAAAACCCATGTTCCGACTAAACAAGATGCTTCTAATATGATTATTGGTTTGTAGCGAAGTATATCAGTTAAGAAGAAGATCGGTATCTGAATGAAGGAATCATATCGGCTTGTTGAAAGGATTAATCGTCTTCGAAATTAATCTACGGTTTTAATATTTATCATCTTCAGAAAAAAATCTCCGGCAGATACGAATTTCGTAAATAAAGGTTTATACAAAGAAGTATTGGAGTGATCTGTGATATGTGATCATGAATCTTTCTTTTAGTACACTCACACTAACTTAAACAGGAAAAAAATTTTCTTACCAAGAAAATCATGTACGAATACGTCCAGAATGGGTAGACCTGTCCATAAATTTCTTCTGCTGTCACATTTTTGTAAGTAACCAAATAAGGAGTTAGAAAAGGGGTGGCTGGACGAAATTCCTTTACTATGCCATAAATACAAATTAATAACGTTGTATACTTCCAATGCATTGGAACACAAACTGAAAATATAAAATACTTAGCTCTCAAGGAAACAAAAATGAAATTTGTTTAGACCATATTAGTTAACACAAGAGTTATGAATCAATTTTTATGAACAAAGGAGGCGACAATGCAACTTACAAGAACTATCGTTAAATACATGTACAGAAAGAAAAATTTTAAAATCGCTACTGTATTCAACAATCTTCTGCTATAAAACCGAACGGTCTGCTAATTGTCCTTACAGTGCACCCAGGACTGAAAAATTCGCAATTTTATAGTCATTCGATAAGAAGCTTGGCCAAGGGGAGGAGCAGCTGTTACTGCCAAACTTTTTTTTACACGTTCAAAAATTGAAAATGTACGCAATTGCGTATATTCTTTTCATTGGAGCGCAATAAGAAATGGTGACAATTTAAATTCGGGTACTTCGTTCATGTGCTCTTTAAAAGTTATTTTGTATCATTTCGTCTTGCTTCATTATTATTCTTACGAGGGTATCGGTGTAAAAGTTAATTTATTATAGTTATGGAACGTTTTTTGCGACTTGGAGGTCTTACTGGTGGACTTAGCCATGTGAGGAAGCTTTACATAAGTTTTCATCTAACCTCTAACCATTTCAGTTCGGCGGAGCTGTTACCGACAGTAACCAGGTCGATACTTCCGAAACTGTTTATATTTCCTCTCTTGCTCTGTTAAAAATGCTTAAGCATGGACGTGCCGGTGTTCCTATGGAGGTAAGACTGTATCTCTCCGAGACTGTTGTTAATAGCGACTCTTCAGGTTATGGGTTTGATGTTGGGTGAATTTATTGATGAATATACAGTTAATGTTATTGATGTTTTTGCTATGCCACAATCCGGAACCGTAAGTATTCTTTGACATTTTAGTTTTATTGTCTCGAATTCAGGGAGTATCAGTCGAGGCTGTCGACCCTGTCTTCCAAGCCAAAATGTTGGACATGTTAAAACAAACTGGAAGACCTGAAATGGTTGTCGGATGGTTTGATCCGTCTTATCATACAGTACAAAGAGTTTTGTTTTCTAGGTATCACTCTCACCCTGGTTTTGGTTGCTGGCTCTCTGGAGTCGATATTAATACTCAGCAATCATTCGAAGCTCTTTCTGACCGAGCTGTTGCTGTCGTCGTTGACCCAATCCAGTCTGTAAAAGGAAAGGTTGGTGATCGTTTACGTTCAACTTATTATGAAAGAGTTGTGAGAAAAAATAGACAGGGAGTCTGAGCATCTGTGATTGGAGCAGTTGAAGAACCCATTTCTCAACGTTGCTCAAAAATGATTTTCTTTGGTAGAGATCATGATTTGTGTGTCGCTTTTCTGATGTTTGAGCACTCAAATCTTTATCTTTGTGAAATAGCTGTTCTTATATTTTCTTCCTTACATCTCTTGAGAATTGTGATTCCTTGACATTTGACGTTGAGGGAATTAATGTCCTTCATATTATTTTGGTTTTTTTATCCAATCACATATTTATGGATTTCAGGTCGTTATCGACGCCTTCAGAACTATCAATCCTCAATCTGTTGCGCTGAATCAAGAACCAAGACAAACGACAAGTAATCTTGGACATCTCCAAAGACCCAGCATCCAAGCTCTTATTCATGGATTAAACAGACATTATTACTCCATTCCTATTGCATATCAAACTAACGATCTCGAGCAGAAGGTATATATTTTCATAGAATTGATGGATAGCTTTCTCTTACAGATGCTCCTTAACCTCAACAAGCAATCATGGATGGACTCCCTCTCACTCCAAAGCTACTCCAAATGCTGTGACAAAAACAAAGATAGCATGCAACAAATGCTCAAGCTGGCTAAGAATTATAAGAAAGTACGTTTTTTCGGAAAAACAGGAGATAATCAATTTGGTTGACAGGCATTGGAAGAAGAAGAAAAAATGACAGACCAAGAACTGGCTATCAAGAATGTTGGAAAGTTGGATCCCAAGAGACATTTAGGAGAGGAGGTTAGATTTATCGCATAGGGGAGGGGATAATTCTCATTTTGTTGGTATCTGGGAGTTCACTATATTCTTTTAGGTCTCCAAGATGCTCAGTGATAACATCGTCCAGAATCTCGCTGGAATGCTTGATACTACTTCCTTCAAGTAATATATTTATCTCGGACCTGTTGTATTATTTATTGCCTTCTGCGTTCTAATATTAATTTGCATATTGGACACAGTTGACCAAAATGGATCCTTTCTGTGTACCGTTTTTTCGTTTTAAGATGAAAATTTACACGTTCAGTTTGTTCTTACTTCGAAATGAAAAGGATTGTGCCTCTCTCTATTGTATCACTATCGTATTCGTGAAGCTCAACTACAACACTGTTCAGAATGCTTCGAGAAATTGCTCGACATGTTGACTGGGTCACCGTAGGAGGTAGATGGACTAGGTTCTCAGTCATGGGGACTGACTTGTCCAAAGAAGCTTTAAATTTAGACAGTAAAGGAGAGGAAGATAATCGTGTGGTTATACTCATGATCCCAGGTACATTGAGAGATGTATAAGGTGATCCATTCATTACCATATCAGGCAATCCTGGTAATGAAGGTTTTTATGCCGATTTTGGAAAGCGACTTCTACGTAGCTTACTTGCTAGAGCTGAAAGAATAGGAGATAAGAAGTCACAATTTTTGTTCTACACTGTCTCTCACCTAAATCATGTCGTTCTACCGAACGAGCTCAGGTCTTGTGCTGAGCCTAAGTATAACGGTTCGTTTTTTTGCCATATTTCAAACACATGACCACATTAAGATCGTTTTCTACTCGATGTGCAAGTTCAGCATAAGCTTGATTTCGTCAAAGAGTATCTCCCCAAGGGCAATAAGATTTATGTGTTGGGTCACAGTATTGGCTCTTACATGATGTTGAGGTGAGAATGGCTCTCTGCTTCTTCTTCATTTCGTAAACGTCTCAGAATACTTCCTTACATAAAAGATGATTATAACATTCGGAAGGCTATCGCTCTCTTCCCTACAATTGAAAAAATGGCGGAGACTCCTAATGGACTTCGCTTGAAGAGACTACTATCTGTAAGAGTAACTGAATATTTTTGTTTTCGATGCTTTACTTGAGTAGGCTCTGGATATGAATGATTGGCTCACAAAATCCCTCACTTTCTGGCTCGATTGTCTTCCCGTTTCTCTAAAGAAATGGCTAGTTAGCTTCAATTTAGGAGATGCAGTACTTTCTTCCATCAATTAGTGCAGATGTGAATGTTTGTTTTCAGGCTCCTGCAGAGGTTGTATCTTCTGCCGCAGAGCTTCTTCATATGCATGTATTCCGTAATATAGTACATATGTCTAGTGATGAGTTGGAGAAGGTAGGTTCTTTTTCCCGCTATCCATCAAGTCTTTCGTTTGCAGGTTTGTGCGTTAGATGAACAGTTGATATCGAACCCAAGCATGATTTATTTCTACTACGGAACGACTGACGGATGGTGTCCTTTGTCGATGGGTATGTTGAGTAACTCATGCAGTAACGAGTTGAATTTACAGGAACCGAAATGGAGTCCAGGATGCCGAAAGGACACGTAGTCATTGATGACAAAGAGTGTGAACATGCTTTTGTTATTCGAGACGGTGCCGTAATGGCGGACAAGCTACTTCAGTTCTTTTAATATTCCACCTTTTTACTTTATACATTCCTAATGAGTACTCTAGTCTTCAAATGACCTTGACTTGTGGGCTTTGAAAAAGAATAAACTTGGTAAGCGGATTAATCTTTATTCGTAGATAATGATGAGTATCAAACGCTTTGCTCTTTAACCAAGACATCGGCAGCTCTCCTTCTCCTATTCTTTCTTTCTGCGTTCTTTACTAGGCAACAGAACCCAATTAGAAAGCCAATGATGATTAGGAGAACGACGAGAGTGATAATCAAACAGATATGCATAATCGAGATTTCTGTAACAGGCAGTTGAATTTGTAACGATCGAGAAACTACTTGATTAACGAAGAATTCTCATTGATAAAGGGTAGCAGGCGTTTGAATGATTCTTATCATTCGCTTTACCACTTGTAGAGTTTATGAAGAGATCATACCCTATCTGACAGCTACTCCTCGGGGGAATACTGGATGAGTATGACATTGCTTGTGAAAAAAATGCTCTGATCAAGATTTTGAAAAAATCAACAAAAACCAGAAAAAAAATAATTTTACTTGTAACTTCTGATCCTCTGATCAATTCAAAGAAAATATCACAATTCCTGACTACTACTTAATACAATTTCGTGGTATTCCCACGATGCGTTTAGAAGTCGTATAGATACTCTGAGTCTGGAGTATTTCGAGAACAAAACTTCTTAGTTGGAATGGCTGTCTTCGTGAGCTTCTTCTTCTTCATGAAGTTGCTCAAGTGTTTATCCCCATCAGGCACGAACTTTAAACAGTCTTTGATAACTTCCAGCTGTAAGCGAGAGGCTTTAGTTATACAACAAAGACCTGTACTGTTACTTGTGATTCATCTATGAGACTTCTTCCATCTGTAATCAAATAGTTAGAAGAGATCAAACGCAGATACACTTACTGAGCGGAGATTCGGCTCGAGGATATGGTTTC
Source organism: Auanema sp. JU1783 (assembly GCA_943334845.2). Classification (NCBI taxonomy): domain Eukaryota; kingdom Metazoa; phylum Nematoda; class Chromadorea; order Rhabditida; family Rhabditidae; genus Auanema; species Auanema sp. JU1783. The sequence goes on along the minus strand of CALQYR020007490.1, from coordinate 174,283 downwards.
TGAAAAAAAATCAGCTTGTACCCAAGAAAAACAACATTTATTTACTTGGAGCGGCTTCGGAACTGTTCGAACCGCCGAAACTGTTTGAACCGTTGGAACTGTTTGAACCGTTGGAACTGTTTGAACCGCTGAAACTGTTTGAACTGCTTGAACTGTCTGAACCGTTGGAAGTGTCTGAACTTCTGCAGCTGGCGGTGTGATGTGTTTGGCATTTTCCATTCGTAAATAGATTAATCGGATGATATCTTTCAGCAATATGAAATCATCTCTTAATTTCCTTGGACAAAAACTCTCTATAAAGGGATACTTTCATTATTTGGAACCAAAACTCATACCTTGAGCAAAACTATCGTCTATGCAACTTGACCGTTCCAGCTCCTCTGCAATGGAACGAGCTGACGAATAGGCTTTATGAAAGGAGAGACACTAAATTCAAAATGTCATAACTGTGGAAAGATATGAACATAACATACCAGATAAGTCCATTTCTTATCATCCTGATCCAAGCGTTCGAAGAACTCTCCAACTGCATATTCCTTTGAGTTCCAAAACACTTGGAGCAAGTTTGTTTCGATACAAATACAGATCATCCATTTATTACGTTTCCTTAATCGAGGATCTCTCGGTGTTTTGCTTGACATTACACGCAAAGAGGTAAAATGCCAAACTTCCTTTAGATCACCTTGTATGTCAACTTGTTTGGTTTTTTTGTCAGCATGTGTAGTTTGACCATCATATTCGTTGTGTTGTGAGAAACTCTCTCATTGATACGTCAAAAACTGTAACAGAAAATACATGAAAGTATTAAGGACAACTTTCAGAACAACGCAAGGTGCGTGGCAAAACCCATTTATCTTGGGAATTTCGGGAAGAGCGGTTGCATTCATGTGCGTAAGAGCAGGCGTACTTATAGATGCCGCCAAAGGAACTCTTCTTACGTTGGGCATATCATATGATAGCTCAATTCACAGTCTCAAAGAAGAAGCGGTTATTTTTAAATTTCTTATTATCATCAAGATACAAAAACAAAAAATATCCATATCGGTTACTAAAATAACCAATGTTACAACATCAATATTATATATACAGAAATAGATGCTTAATCACATAATATAATTTATTAATAAACTCTCAAAGGACAATACGCTTATGTAAAAAGATAACAAATTTTCGTTTTTTTTAATATTAAGTTTCTTGAAGATGTATGAGGCAGGAGAAGAAGATGTTCTTAAAAATAGAATGAGTTCAAAGACAACTGATTTACAAGTACCCATAAAAGGATTTTTTCAATCTAAAATTAGCATATGGAGATGGTCTTTTGTGAGGTGTCAGGAGGAAAAGACAAAAAAACAACCCGTGAAAATTGATGATAAAAGCTAAGCAAATTCTATTCTATACATGGAATCCTGAAGCTGATTTTGATTTACGTGCATGATCGCGCTCTGCTCGTAGCATCATGCTGTCAGTATCAGTTAGGTATTCCCTGCAAAGATGGATGTTGACGTTTTGTTTTTATTAGATTGAGAGACTAACCTGAATTCACTTTCGTTTCGGGCTAAAGCATCTTTGGAAGAGCCTCTACTGGAAGCAGAAGGTCTGCAGCAGTAGGAACAGCAAAAACAAATGGTCAAGAGTGTCACGACTCCAACTGAAAAATTGCTTTGGTCATTTCAATTTGACAAATGGGAATCTTTACCTGTAATACATCCAAGCACTACAAGAGTCATGTAAAAAGAGTTTCCTCTGATCGATCCTAGTACACTGATCTGTAAACACAAGTATTCGTTAACCGATAGCATATGAAACGAAAGTACCTTAGGTGGACGAAGCTTGGCGCAATTGAACATTTCAATATTCTGAAGTCCCATGTACACATGTGTAACACTGCATGGAAGTTCACAGAGCTCGAAGCATTGAGTTCTATTAGGGAATGTGTGAGTAACTGAAAACAAGAAAGATTATAAGAAGTTGACGAATAAGGCAGTGCCAGCTGACAATAGCTGTTTTCTTAAACTTCAGATGCGAGAAGGGTTGGGTAGGATTGGATAAACGATTGCTTCAGAAAGAGAGAGAGAAAGAAACGTTTGACATATGATACATAACTATACAAATGCTTTGTCTAATAATTTGATCAACAAGTTATTAAACCTTCTTCTCAGTTTACAAGATCTCATCGTTATTTGAAGCTTATTAAAGATAGGGAAGAGAGCTCTCTTCGAATACGAAGACGAGCATCTATGAAAACATAAACTTGTCTAACCTGGTCTTGAAGGATACAAGTTCTGTGTATCATCAATGGCATAATCCCGATAGTCTTTGACATATCGATCTCCATAAGTAGCTGAATAGGCAGCCATAACAGTACTCAACAAGATAGCTATTTGGAGCATTTTGAACACTGAAATGATTGCAAAAATTAGAAAAACGGAACGAGTCCAAAGAAAAATCAAATAAAAATAAAAGATAAATGTGTGTTTAGGAAGATTAATGCTAATGTCAATTGGGAAGTATTAAGACAGTTGTCATCATACGATGACATGTGTCTGGTCAAGAAATTGTTTTTTAGGCAAGGCTGATAGAGTACGATGTGGACGAAGACGACATACACACAATTATCCTAATAAGTCAAGCACTTGTAATAAATCAAAGACAATGTTTTGAAGATCTTGCTGTGCCATCGAAACCTCATTTCTCACTAACTGATAGTTCCTGTCACTTTATCAATCATCTCGATCAGCTTAGGTTGGCATTGAGTTTACAAAGAACAGAAGACGACATGTGAATTTTCAATTTTTGAAACGACAAATGGATGATCATCTCACAGACGATGACATGACAATATGAATGAGCCAGAAGAAAAAGTCATCCAACAAGCTAAGAAATTTGAGCAAAAAAGGATCACCCAAAGCGTTAGAGAGAATGGGAAAAGCTTATTGGTTAAAAACAAAATTTTAATCATATCCTTGCAGCCAAATTATTGTGCAAGTTGAGCAAAAACAAACTGTTCTTTCGCCTGATATGGGGTCTTGTAAGCAAAGGAGAAGCAGGAGGAAGAGGTCGACGGGATATTGATAAGAAATAATGATAACGCTTGTTTCCAATGGGAAACAGATAGAAGAACAAAGGAAAACCTTACAATCTACTTATGTAGTGAATATGTCTCACATTAGATTCCTAACCAATAGATAGATAAAGAGAAGAGGAGAGAGAGAGAGGATATTAAGAGAGATGAGAAGAACGAGAGGATGAAGCCAGCTGGGTAAGCATGAGAGGAAAGGTGAGAAACAGAGGAGAGGATCAGAAAATGAAAAATATGATCCAGATGGGCTGAATTGATTCAATCATTTATTGTTTCTTGGCGGAAAATGTACAGAAAAAGTATACATATGGGTGACAAATATCTCTTTTCCGAGTCGAATTCCAAAAACATAATCATCGAATGACGTAGAGTGAGGATATGAGAGAGCAAAAAAGATTGTCACACGTACTTATGGAAAGTTCTTCAGATCTAAGTTGAAGCTTCAGACCTCACAAGACAAAAAGTCCTCAATGCTCTCCTTGATGTTCATGAGAAATCAGATGAATGACGTAAAAGAGAGGTTTTAAAATAAAACACGTAGAGTAGAGAAGGAATTTTCAAAGAAAATGTCTTTTTGCATGATCGCAAGTGAGCGGAAACAAAGAAGAAGGAAAGCGCCAACTCAGGGTCTTATATGGATATGGAAGAACTCAAATAGGAAACAATGGCTACGTCAACGAGGCAAAGTTGGGTGGAATAGGAAAAGTCAAGAAAAATTGCTAAAAATGAAAAAATTATGAGTCTTTTTGTACTCATTTCATGGGAATAAAGTGAAGCCTCGTGTGTCGATAAGGCTTCGTTGGGTCAATCAGAGGAACCCCTCCCTCTCTTTCTCCCTCACCCCCCAACAAAGGTCAGATAAAGCTAAAATGACTATTACATATCAAATAACAAATAAAACTATCTTAATAAGCAGAACTTCAAAGAGAAATTCACGAGGCTCTCTTCATCTCATCCATAGCTACAGACTGTCTTTAAAGCCCAAAGGATCAATTGACTCATTGAATGGTCCAAATAGAACCAGTCAGCTGGGAAATAAATATGATATGTCCTGGGAAGTTTCAGATGACTTCTCATTCAAAATCTTTTGTTCTAATATAAGAATATTTCAAGAATACAATAGCATTTCGTTCGCAAGACAGACATTCACAAAACATCTTCAGCATCTCAATACACGTAGGATGTTTAATAACAAAGAAATGGAAACAACGAGCAAGACATGCGCATAAAACAATGATATATAAGAATTGATTTATCAGAGATAGAAAGAGGCACCTTAATACACAGCGCTACTCAGATGGTTATGAGCTGTTATGAGAGTTCGAATAACCACCCCGTATTTCGTAGTTTGAATAGGGCGGAGCTAACGATGAACTGTGATTTTACCTCAAGCATTATCAGCCTTAAATATGCTTAATAAGCATAAAATTATGAGATTATAAAAGGTTATAAACAATAGTGTTAACAATATGTTCATATGACCAACAGCTAAATTCGTATGCCATTCGGATGGATGTTGATATTGCTTTTGGCAAAAATGTTTTTGTAGGGCGTTATGGATTATCAAATAATTGTAAAGGTCATGTATATGACTGTCAATGAGGTTGTAAATAGCACTATTTGACTAAAACATCACTCATTTGTTGCGAAACGTCTACATTGTACCTTAGGAGTAAGTGTATTGCGTTAGGATGACATATGAAGCATTGCCTTAATAGAGATGCTTCATCCTGATTGAACTAATTACGCGCTCTATACTATATTGAGACATTCAATCCTAATAAGGCTTATTATATATTATAAATAAGAGATTCAAATACATTCGTATTCAAAATCCCCTTTTTTTGGAATCTATCGGCACATTTTGGCGCTAAATGATCATCAAAACTTTTTTTGTTTGGATTTGATAGCCAAAGCCGTGCTGATGATCATCTCATTTCCTCGTATACTTTGGAGATTGTGAGAAGAATATATTAAAAAGCTATGAAATTTGAAAAAGAGATGTTTGAGTTCCGAGTGCTTATTTGGCATGGTGGGTAGAATAAATTTGAAAATAAAGGAATAAGAGAGAGATTGGCTGAGAATTAGAGGCTAAGAGATCATGAGAGCAGGAAGCTAGTCAAACACATCAACGCCATAAACTGAATTTCAAAAAAGGGCATATTAAGATGAAACTAATATTCTTACTTCAGCAGAATCTAATTAGTAAGAGTCTGTGATCTCATGAAACCATGAGAAGACAGAGAGAAGGAGACTGAGAGATAGAATGGAAACATACAAGCATATTCATTGGTTGTCGAACTAATTCTGTTGTTATAGAGAATAAGAAACGTAATTCTGGAAGTGCTTAAAGAAAACTAAAAAAAGAAAGAGGAAAGATCTTAATTCTTTTCGAAAATAGCTTAGAGTCTAGAATCTCAGTTTGGTCGTTTGTTTTCTAACCGGCCGGCAGGTTATGAGTTCAAAGGATTTATAGCCTACGACCTCAAAACGTCTTGCCGTATATACGGAGCATAGGTTGAACAGACGAGCATGCTGAAGAAACAGAAGATCTATAAAAAAAACAAGACTTCGAGCCGAAACAATCAAAAGGAAACGCATATGATCAGAACAGTAAGAGAGTATATGGGAATGATGGAGGTTGAGACAAACAGTAAGAAAACAAAAAAGGAAGCGAACTTTACGGGTCAACGGTTATCAAGCAACCGATACTCTAAGTTAAACGTAGGTTTAAGGACAGACAAACTATCAATACCAATATTAAAGAGATGATTAATGATAGAGACCAACCGCTCTGAATGTGTGCAAGAATGAGAAATGAATCACAGCCACATAAATTTCCCACGTTCATATGACGTGATATGCATTAACGTGGGCAATATTCAAATGCGGATTAAATTGCTTTTAGTTTTGTATTGTACGGCGAACGATATGATATGATACGATATGAAAGATTCTAACAATTATAACTGAAATGATAACTTAATTAGAAAAATATAAAAAATTATTGAGAATTAGATGAGAAAACCATAATCACAAGGGTATGGGATTTCTATTTCATCTACCTTCAGTTTCCCAGGAGCTGTGGTAACAATAAGCCAGCTGACTTTCAATATAACCTGACAAAGCATATGTTGGTTTATATTAGAAGGGAAATATACCAATAATTGAATGTGAATGAAATTTCAAAAGTTTTTGAGGAAATTAATCGGAAAACGATAGAATGAGCAGGAAATTACTGTTATAGCATGGTAGATAACGGTGAGAAGGAAAATATGAAAAATAAGAAAACAGAACTGAGAAATGATGGCAAGAGTTATAAAAACTGTTTTTGCAAAGCTTTTTGATGAGGCTTAAGTTCAAATGAAGGTCTTTATAGATAAGATGTGTTATAAAAGTGAATGTGAAGGTATGTTATGTATAGGTAGATGGATAACATTGTCAAAGTTCATGTTTATTTACCCCCCAAATACGGTATGTTGGATTATAAGAAATGTAAAATAGACATAAAATAAATAATTAGTAAAAGAGGTTAGACGAAAGGAGGAAATCACATTGTACAGAAGACAGTAGAGAAAGAATTAGACAGCAGGAAGAGGAGAAGAGAGAGGGTGCGAGTATGAGAGATGAGTTGTAGTTTGAATGGTACAGGGTGAGATTGGAGCAAAGGGTGGTGGGAGGTAAGTGAAGGTACTTGTGAGAGTTGTTGGAGAGCAGGTTCATGTGTGAAGAATAAATATTCTTCTCTCCTCTTCATAAGTATCGTTGATGATTGATAAAAGAGACAATTACAATATGTGAAAAGTTAATTTAGCTAGGATGCATATATGAGGGCCTTGTAAGGAAGATAGAGACTGACAGAAGAGGAAAGTAATGAAAATGTCTTTTTATGAGTTGATGAGGAGAGTTTGTGTTCTTTTAATGATCCGAATGAATAGTATATATCCTTATATTAAGATGTTTAATCATATTTTCGGATATTCGAAGACATATTGCCACTGGCAATAGCTGGGAGTGTCAAGATTGTGTTGGGCGGCTAATTTTCTTCTTTTGATAACAAACAACAAGCCGATGTTTGATTATAGATAATAAAATGTTTCTTATGACCACGGGGTAATGGCCGTACATGAAAAGTCCAAGAAAAAAAGAAATTATTCGGATGTACTCTCTCTATCTCTATCTCTATCGCTATCCATCTCATTGTCTCTGTCTCTCTCTCTATCAATACTGGGATGATCGTATTTTACTTTCATTTAAGCAATTGTTGCCATATAAGTGTAGATTTTGATGGCTTCACAGACATGACTGAGAATCGACAAACGAATTTGCAAACTTTTGAAGAACAAAACTGAGACAGAGAGAGGAAGAGAGGTAGAGTAGAGAAGGAAGGTAAAGATGGAAAGAAATTATAGCTTTAAAAGAAAAAAAGGATATATGACGTGGAGAACAAGGCGAATGTGAAGACAAGCGGAGCGAGATGATTTAGTTGGTTGGAGCAGTAAACGGTCCAAAAAAAATGAAAAACGAGGGAAAAGCACGAAATAACAAAAAATTTCTGTCATTTCGTCGAACAGAGGAATGAAAAAAAAGTTTTTTTGTATCCTTTACTCCCGAAAATATGTTGATTTTCCGGAAATACGACCTGAAGAACAACGGCATGAATAATTTGGTGGAGAAATATGTACGAGAAGGTTTGTCTGTCTCTACAAGACAGAGCTGAATAAGCAGGTATTTAGGAATATAAATGTTCATAAAGAACAAAAACAAAACAAAAATATTCATTGAACGGATAGTTTTCATTATTTAAAGAAAAAAAAAGGGACAAGGAAACATTGCGATAGAGAAACGAGGAGAGAAGGGAAGTGAAGGGGCGGCAAAAGAGAGAGAGGAAAGGATGGAGAAGCTGGAGAACAGAGCCCCAGAACAAATCATAAGAAGTAATTTTGAATATCAAAGAGATTGTGTGTGAGCGGTATGAACTCGCTAGTTTGAGTGCGAGGTGGTGAAAGGCGAAGAAGGTGGACATACGGACAGTAAGAGATCAAAAGGAGGGAGAGGAGAAGGAGACGAAAAAGAATGAAGTAAAAGTTCAAAAATTAAAAGAAGAAGTTTCTTTTTGTCTTCAAATGAAACAATAAATTGGACGAAAGGATTAAAAAGAAAATGAATGTAAAGCCGAAGTTTTAATAAAACACAAAGTCATTTCGTATTGAATACGGAACAATCATACTTCAAGGACTTGGATATGGTCGCAGTAGGCAGTGTTCACCATTAATTTTTTTTTCAAAACGAAATATTGTACTATATCTTTATTTAATTTTCATTAAATTCTTATGTTTAATCTAGTTTTACAGTATACACAAGATGAAATAGAATAATAGATTTTTGAAATATAAAAGAATCTGTTGAGCAGAGTGTTTCTTAGTTTTTTTCTGATCTCACACACCCTCTCTCTCTATCTCTGACTATCTCACTCTGTTCAGTTATAATCTGGTCAACCCAGCTGAGCCTGGACAGAGGTCATCTCCTTTGAAACAACCTCAAAGCCCATATATGACTTACATTCGATTAATGGGCGGAGTTGTATTCATCAACACATTTATGGTGGGGCGGATCAGTGGCTATTTGAGGTTAAAGAGCTAAGATTTCGGCCGATTTAACTAAGCCATAGCAAATTGAAGATAATGACAGAAGTAAAAGGTTATACTTAATCTAACTATATCATACGGAATGATCAAGAGCGAAATCTCACATAGCTATTCTCTTCTATAAATGGAAACAAAAAAAATAGAGAAGAATAGAGGGTGTGAGAGATAGATGGATTTGAGAGAAAAATGAAATATTCAAATATGGATCAAAGGGCATTCAACCTCAATTGTCAGTTGCTCAGGTTACGTGGAAACTTTAAAAATGAATAACAAGAAGAATATGTAAAGATGTAAATGAATATCCTTTACATCCTTCGCAGCTTCTAGCCAGGTGTAACGAAGATGTTCATCCACCACTCTATGTATGTACGTATCTGTCTGTCATTCTGTCTCTCTCTGTATGTGAATATACACTAATAACTTTCCTTTTTTCTCATCATTTAACTTGAAATGTTACGAACAGTGTCAACAAATGACATTATGTTAATTGAAAGTTTAAGATGAGTGACCACTCCTCTTATACATTTATAGAAAATTATTCTGTTCAAAGCGTCAATCATTTCAAAAGGCCAAACACATCGAAAGCTCTTCTGTCCGTTCATTCTCCCCTATCCCCCTTCTTCTGTCTTTCTCTCTCTCTCTCTCTCTCGTCTCTCTTATTGCTTTGTCATAAGACGTCTGCCAATTTCTTCTCTTTAAATACTTCCCTCTCTCATGAAATACAAGTAATTTTTCAATCACCCCTCCCGTCTACCCTTTCACCAAGCGCAAGTACATAATTTGAAATATCCAAATCTGTTTCACATGTACACGTCACGTGCGGCTTTCACGTAAGAACCAACGTTCATGAAAATTCATTTTCATCTTCGTGCACACGTAGAGAGCGGTTGTCCATTACATTCTCATTCCACTTTCTCATATAGCTTAGAACATGGAAATGATTAATTTTTCCAATCAAAACATTTATAAATAGGTTTAAACAAAATGTTTTTATGGAGAAAAAAATTTTTTTCAAATGAATTTCAGTATTTTCATCGGAAAAACGAAAATGAAAAACGAATGAAGGGAAGGATGATCAAAGAGAAGTTGATGCTGAAGAAGGATATATGGAAGAATGGAAACAAAAAGATGCATTTAAGTAGGAAAAAAGTTGAAAGTCAATTATAAGTTACATGAAGGACTAATTCAATTTGCTTACTATGCAACTTTCAAACGGACACGTACTCATATGAGCTTCATATAGTATGAGACATTTGTATTTTTATAATTTGTAATTTGGATACAAACCATATATTAACAAATACTAATTGCTTAAGATTAGGTTGTTCATCTATGTGATCAATCCTACCGTCTGCTTGGATACGAACCACCCCAACCACCACCACAACCTACCAACCAACCAACCAATCAACCACAACACAAAGAAATCTCCAAAAAAAACGACAGAAATCTTTTATCTTTTCCGGTCGTTCTTTTCATAACCGACAGACAACATCCGGATATGCAGGAAGAAAGAATCGTTTTTCATGGTATGAGTTCATCATGACGAAGATAATTTTCGAACGGAAAAGGAGAATAACCTTTGAAGAAATGAAAAACCAATAGTTCAGAAGGAGGAAGGACATAGAGAGAGGGAAAAAGAATGAGAGGAAAAAAGCTTTTAAAAGGAGCAGAAAAACTAAAAGTGAAGAGAAGATGAACCACTTTCATATAAGAAAATTTGAAGAGAGAAGGTGATAGAGAGTAAGAGAGAGAGAGAGGGTAATGAGAAGGAGAGAGATAGTGAGAGAAGGTAGACAAGAGATTATGACAGAAGGAAAGAAAGAAATTAACAGCGATTCTATTCACTTGTTGAGAAAATAAAAACAAAAGACGTAAAAGGTGAGAAAAGAGAAAAATTTATTTGCAAATCTGTGGGAGTTAGATGCTTGAATAAGAGTAAAGAGTGACAGAAAAGGTGAATAACCGTTGTCAAAATATCATATGTACACACATCTATCTCTAAGGATTCTGATGTCGTTTCAACATCTTCTCTACACATGACGTCATGTAAACGAAAGTAAGATTAACAAACTATATGAAGATATAAGATATTTGAGTAAACGTTACATATTAATAAAAGAGAGAGGGATAGAGAGAGTAAGAGAGAGAGAGAGAGAGAGTAATACATCATAAGCAGTATGAGAGAGGTAGAAAGGATTTTCTTTTTTTCATCAAAATCATTGCGTTCATCTCTTTCGACCAAAAAAATAAATAAATAACGAAGAGGAGCTGTGAGATAAGAAGCTTCATGTACAGCTTAGAGATGTTGCGGATTTGTTCATCATAAGAATGGATTCAGAAGATTTCTTTTTTTCTTCTTCTTCTTCTCCTTCTTCTCCTTCTTCTACACATACAAATGAGAGGAATGAAAGAGAAAAATGCATGGATATGGGCAATGAGCTTCATCCTTACAGCTGACAAATGTTCCTCAATTGACATGATTTGGAGACAAAAAAGAGAGATTGAAGATGACAATCGCAAATTAGTTGGCTGAAGAAGAGAATGAAAATAAAGAAGAAAGAATCAAACACAAAATGTTTATTTCTCAATGACATCCTTATAAGGTAGATAGAGAGATAGATGGAGATGTTTGAAAATGAGGATAAAGGTTGGACCAATGAGAATGGCGGTAAGTACAAATGAGACTTATCGATTGTATACTGTTGGAAGTGTCGAGACAAAAAATAGATTTTATAAACAATATTGCCTTAAACATACATGTTTTAACGAATGTTGATGGGACTTAATTTAATGATTTTTGAAAGCATTGTGCCGTAGGCAATTTGATGTAAAATGTACGAGAGAGATTGATGAAAAGGAAATTATGTGATTTCGCATGAACGCATAGTTACATTCTGTGAGATGTGTAAGTACAATAGAAGTTATGGAAAAGTGTCTGAGAAGAGTTCATAAAGGGATCTGTTGTTAACTTTCATATTGAAGATATTCAAGTGACACAGTGAGAGAGAGAGAGAGAGAAGAAGAGAGTTATAGAATGCGAGAATGACAATCTCAAACAAAGTCAATCGGAAATAGAGAGCTCAAGGTGTGAAGATGGCTTTTGTTTGGAATGAAAACGATTCACCGGCATAGAGCGGTATAGCAAGAGGAGACTTCACAATCGTTTTTTCTTTTTCATTTGTTTTTTTTCTGACACAACAACCCAAAAGATGACATTTACAATAAGATGGTATAGCTTGATGAGTTTGAAGAGAGATTTTGAAATGAAATGTGGTGGAAGAGGAAGGGGGGAGCAGATAATCATAGCCTTCTATGTACAGCAGTGATGTCAATCAATCGTCACTTATATGGTTGTGTGCAGGAGGATTGTTTAAGAAAGCAGAGAGGAAAAGAAAAATTCTTTTTGTTTCCAAATTGTCAGACAATTCAGTTTGGAGTTGCAACTCTCAAACATACAGATATGACTTTTTGAATATTTGAATGAAAACTTCAATCAGATGAATGACAGACGAATGAATGAATGTACATGATCTCTTCTCTATCTAGGTTGACAAACAGTTTCTAATAAGCGAAGCAAGTTTTCCTTACCCCCCATGTCAGTACTATATATAATTTGCATTAAGAACATACGATATGTCAGTTTTGACTCTCATTTTTTTGGTGGGATGCAAGGAGAGAAGATAGGAGATGCCTGTTGTACGTTCTACCACACAAACACTTCATTACTTATGCATTTAGCTAAGCTTAGACGTCTTGAGACATCTCATTTCAACTATGATTAGCAAATTTTGAGACGATTTTGAGAGAAGTAAAATAAGGAAAAGCCACTGTATCTTCCATTCCATCTCTCATTCGGCCTCTTTATCCTCTCTCTACTTGCTATGCTCACTCTCGTTATTTTCCCTGTTTTTAATTTTTTTGTTATGAAAATGGTTAATTAAGGAAAAAATAGAAAGAATATGAGTTGGTCATCTTATTGATCTCACTTATGTACGACTTACTTTTGAAAAAAAACTTTTTCTCTTCTCATTCTATCTATCTCACTCTCTCTCTCTCTCTTCATTAGACTGTCTCCTGCTCTCTCTCTCATTCTCCCCCTTTGTAATAAAATTGAACTTAAAGACAAGTTGTCAAGCTTTCACTTGAAGCTTCTTTGACCTTTTAAAGTTTTTGCTTTGTCTTAAACACATCCTGTTCAGCTCATTTACCACTATATACGACAAGTCAATTGCATTGCTAAGCCAAAGAAGATAAATAGAAGGCAAATAATAATTGGGAAACTTACAAAACTTACAAATGTTTTACGTTTGCAGGATCAAGAGGAAGGAACAACGGAGAGCGGGAGAGCAAGTGAGGGAGGGAATAGTTATTAATGAGAGGGAATAGCAATAAGAAGTGAACAACCGTGTCTGATAGTCTGTGAACGATGAATGATTTTCACGTGCGCGTCTATACTACGTGAATCATCCACGTGTGTAGCTAGCTTGAAAGCTCATGTGTATAGGATGTTTATGCAAATTAATGTGTATATCATAAGATATATAAATATGGAATTGATGGTAAAACAAACAGAACATCAAAGAGTGTGAAGATAACAAAAGCTTCATAAAACATCATTTTCAGTTACTATTTGTAGGTAAGAATCATATTACATCTTATACATATTCGTATATGGATCAGAAAAGCTTTCTCATACAATGAATAGACTTGAAGTTTTTGGCAAACTTCGTCTGCTGATCGTATCGAATTGAAAAGGAAAATGAGTAAAAATAGAATTGAAAGAGGATGGGATAGAGAGAGAGAGAGAGGGAGAGAGAGAGGTGGAGCAGTATAAGAATGAGAGAGGGGGAGAGGAAACAACGAGGGAAAATATAAGAAAGAAATGAAAAAAAGAACTGTGAAACCCTCGTATGAAAACACAATGAGAGGAAGAGAGAGAGAAAGTTGGAGATATTGGAGAGTAAATGGAAGTAGCTAAGAGAGAGAAAATGACAAGGAACATGTACGGCTATGCATAATCCGTTCTTGTTTCCTTAAAACCTATTAATACATTAAAAGTTGAGAGCAGGCTATGACTCTCTCTCTCTTTCTCACTAAACTTGTGAAATACAGCAATTTTATGTAAAATTAATGATTAAATTCATTTAAAATACAACAATGAGAGTAAGGGTAGTTGTTTTCATTGTAAGTGACCTTTCTTGTGAGATGACGGTGCTATGTGTTATGCTCTGATGGAAAAGGATGTTTGTGTCAATTATGACATGTGTTGATCACATATTATTAACTGTATAAATAATGAAAGACAAAGAAAAGCTCAAAAATAGTATAATTAAAGGATCTGTTCATCAAAATCTGATGGCAGGGGCCATCTTATAGGTCTTTGTATTAACCCCATCCATCCTCATCAGCCAGATTCATCCATCTGCAAGGTAATCATCACATGCACACACTCTCATATCCATTTTTTGGTTCATTGAATAACAAAAAAAAATGGAGAAGCGTTTGAGATCAATTAAGAAAATTATTTTTTTCTCTTAACTTGTTTCTTAGTTCTCTCTCTCTCTCTTTCTCTCTAAGTCATTGGTGAAATGAGTAGTTTGAATGTGTCTGAAGGTGAAAGAGGGGTTAACACTGCAGACGCTGCTGACCCCGTTATGGGTAATCCAGATCGTATGTCTTTTCATTATAAAATATATATTATAATATATATGTGTGTGCGTGGCTGTGTATGTGTGTGTGGAGTTGTTATGGATATGATTCAGAGGAACAAACCAAGCACGTCATCAAAAGATAATTGCTATTGCATTCTGCACAAAGGGCATAAAATAAGAATTTTAATGAAAAAAAAACAAAAAAAAAAGAATAAAAACGATCAAAATATGATTTTTGTGGGTTTTTTCCCGCGTTTCTTCTACCAGCATATGAAACAAATTTCGAGAGAGATCATGTGCATTCCATGCGTACATGCGATGGTTTGTGCATTTGATCAGACTACACTAATCTGTAGTTCCATAGATGTTGATCAGTTTATATAAGGTTATTGGAGCAAAAGATAAACTGTGAAAAGTTATTGTTGTCGCTTCATTGAACACATGTGAACAAGTGGGAAAGAAGTTTGTTCGATGTTCTCGCCAATTATGTATTTCTTTAATGAATTAATTATTTTGTGACCTTCATGTATGATTAGAGAATGGATGGTACAGTTGTTATCTATAGGATTTATTCTTAGAGTTACGTACAATACATACATTCAGGATGAGATGTCATTCTCTCAATTATTCTGATTTTGGCATAGTCGAATTGGAAGATGATGCTGATGCGATCATTCGGAGTTGTCGCTTTCTACGGCTGTAGGGATCGTAGAAGGGTTGGTTTCCGCCGCAAGTTAAGCATGGTTGGTTACATGTCAAACATGGTGGCATTGTTACTGGGGGAAGTGTTGGCTGTAATCATTGATTATCAGATTCATATTAAGCTCATTGTGCCTACCTGGTTACATGTAGTACATGGAACGGGATCACGTTGACATGTGTTACAAACAGGACAGGGAATGTTTGCATTACATGATTCTTGTTCTTGTGAGTTTCCGAGGCACTGAAAATATGTTTTTTCATAATCAGGTATCTTCACATCTTCTTTTCAATTTTCCAAAAATGGAAGTAAGACTCACTCCAGTTATACAGGTACAACGACGGTTTCTGGATCGGTAACCTCCAGTTCCGCAAGAAACGCTGCATTCAGTCCAAGCAGACCACTTAATAAGGAACGTTTTGTTTCGAAGAAGATATCGGTTGCCTACCTGTCCCCATTCACAACATGGCTGGATGTTACATGGCTTGGATTCAACACTGTTTCCAACACACCCACATGAAGAGCATTGATTGTTGCACTGACGTGAGCGAGTGCAAATTCCATCGCCACAAGAAGCACTGAACGGTTTTCGCTTTAGCATTAACTATCATCTATTGATCTTTCAAGAGTTTTGGCAGAGTCAACAGAGATTTCAAAAATAGATATGCTACTGTCAAACTTTTTCTTTTCATTTGTTTTATAATGTAAGAAGGAGAACAACAAAATACCTGCAGGTTCCCCAGGCTCCCCAAGTACCCCATTCTGGAGATGGTTGGTATTGTTGGCAAGGTCGAGATTCAGAGGATGATCCTCCTTCACACTGAGCAGCAGTGCAAATACGCTGACGAGTTTGTGACATGGCTTAAACATGATAATAAGCAAATCACGTGAGAAGACATTTTTCTTAATACTTACTTCCATATTCATAAGCACAAGCAGACCATGGTCCCCATTGGCCCCATTGCCCATATACAGGTTGATTACAAGATAAGCAACCGTTAGGGTTAGCTTGTACTCCAGATCCTACAACATAAGCAGAAACATCTAAAAATGATGTTAAATTAGAAATATATTTTATGAGTTGTGATAATTACTTGTAGCGAATAAGCTGAGAATGATTATGCAAGCTGAGTAGTTGATCATCGTGCGTTCGTCGGAACTGAATGCCACTGGCAGTCATCTCTGCCTTCTTATACCCAAGCATCTTGTCTTTTGTGTACATACAGTTTTTAAATCAACTAATATCTGTCGATTCACCCACCGAACTGAGTCTATTTGATTTTAAGCGTCAAATTTTGCACCTTTTCGAGAAATTGTGGAAGGAATCTCTTCAGCAAGCGTTGTCATTATTCAAATATGGGCATATAAGCATATATGGAAATAAGTAATCCAACCCATCATCTTCATACCTTTCATCTTGCCATACATTCTAATGATTTGTATCATGTGTTCTGGCATCATGATTTCATGAGTCATACTCTGAGCTCACTTGATAACTTGTTTCTCTGTCAACATTCAATAACCATGGTCTTCAACTGATCTTCCCAGCTTTCACGTAACGAACAAATATTGATAGCTAAGCATGTTAAGAGATTGACACTTATTTTTTACATTAAGGTGAATCATTTATATTTCTCTAATCAAACGTTCTACTTGAACTTCAATGGGAATTCGATATGGCAGACTCGAGTTCTGGTTTTGGAGTCTCTGCGAAATCTCAGAAGACTTTTCTCAGAACTATTCATTCGAACTACAATATTATTGTTTGTGTTATGGTCTCTCTTTCTTGTCGATTCTATTCAAAAGTAGCTTTCTAAAGATTCTGAAGATCTCATGAATCTCAAGGATGATCTAAGAATCCAGCATTTCCCAGGTATCTTCATGTGTGGTGAACTTTCTTCTTATTTGACTCGAAGTAAGTACTAACCCTCGACCGAATATGGAAAGAACAGTCTAATAGGAAAGAGTGAAGATCAGAAGCTAATAATAGAAATATATTTATTGAAGAAAAAGCGAAATCTACATGCGACAAAAGCACAAACGAAACTTTCAATATGCGTTTAATATAATTGAATTAGATTAAAGCTTGAAACAAATCATTCACTTCCTGATTAGTTGGAAATAGTCCATAGCCCAATCCACATCAAAGGTGAGCTTTAGTTTTCTCAAAGTGTCCGCATCCACAACACTGTAAAAGAGTAGAAACGTTTATCAATTACATAGTCGAGACCAGAAGAGAGTTGCAACGTCTTGACCGACAAGCAAAGAAGAGGACAAGCGGTATCAAGCAGATGCCACACGATTACTACATACTCAAAGTAGATTTTCCAGAGCGTTAGAAAGCAAGGGGAACCATGAACCTTGAGTTTGATTCAGTCATCCTACCTATGACTGGGAATACAGGAATAACCAATTCGGTGATACTCAAACACTCAACTTCTTGATCTTGATCCGATTGCCAGATATTCTTCCGAGCTATCTATTTAGAGAAACGAATGCAGAATTTGCTCTGAAGTTTCATCAAACAGACAGTTGAAGTAAGTTATACCGTGTACCTTGTTATGAGCGTCCATAGTATCACTCAGTTAACTAGTGGTAATGCAATCTCAGGGGAATCTCCAAAGACTTCTTAGAAATATTCATTCAAACGACAATATATTTGTTAAAGTGATCTTCTTTTTCTATAATCAACTCGTTTTTGGGCAAAATTGAAACTATTGAATTGTTAACGTGGCATACAAAGCAATATCTGAGAATGCTTGATTAATTTTTACTTCCCGTTGGTCTCGCGGGATGGAGCAAAAAAACCATGCGGCATTCAAATGTTAGACGCAACGTCAATCTGATCTGGGAAGTACACTGATTACGGTGCCAAATTAGTAACTTTTCAAAATCCTCTCGAGAGCTGGAAGTATTTTTGACGTAACTAATAGAAAATATAGTTTGAAGAAGCTCAAATCAGGATTAATGAGGTCTGTTTTCAACAAAAAGTTCTGCGTTCTATAACATCATCGAGATTAGAAGATTGTTTTTTTGAGATAAAAATGAAAAGTTCATTCCTTTTGAAACTTCCTCTAGACCGGTCATGCACTCACGTTTCATGTTTAGGTTAGCTTTGCTGTGGGCGGTTGTGCCGTTCGTTCTCGTTGAAGACGAATCTTGTTGCTGATTCATGTGTTGAAATTGACGTAGGATGAGAACCGTTCTCTTCATCCCAAACGTTTAACAAGACAAGTAGGACAAATCTGTTGAGAGAACAATTTTTGTGCTTTGATGAATAAAGAAAAATGAATTGAAAATTATGGATGAGCCTATAGTTTATCCCTGTTGTGAGATTTCATCGTTAGTTGCTGTTCTTGTTTGACAATGCAAATAGATAACAACACGGAGTTTTGTACCTCAGCTTCTATCAATGGTATGTTTGTTTCGAATCGTGGGGGCGAATACAGCTCTCTTCGATGTATCATCTAGTAGTCTTTACTTCTTTCTTATATCCTGATTTCATTTCGTCGTTGACATAATTGAGTAATAGAAATAAAACATGCCATACCTCTTGGAAATTGAATGGCAAACTCTAGATATCTGAGATTAATATTAGTCAACGGTCTTCTGCTAATCTAATTGCATGAGACCTGAAGAATCATTTATGATATGTGAACGTTGAACGAAATTCATGTAGTGTAGTCAGTCCATTGTTTTTGTTCAAGAAGCATAATCATTGAGATAGTTGAGGACATACTAAACTTCGTGCAAGAGATCTATTCGTATCAGTTTGTTTTCAGATTCATTCATTTCAAAATGGATAGAAAACTAATTGTTGAATTGAGAACGAAAATATGAAATAGAACGAGTGCTTAATCAATTTCAGAGAATATCGTATGATTGGCTAGTTGGAAGAACATTTGTCGTTCAACTGATTCTTAATGTTCCACTAAGTAAGGTCTATGATGCAAGGATTTGGCTTGGTCGTACAGATAAGTATTGTGGTAATTATTATTTTCAAATTATATATTCTAATGATCTTATTTGAAGCCTCTGAATTTGATATCTATGGCCAGTTTTATATTTTTTCTATTCAAATTCTACAAAGCTCATGAGTCCTTCAATCCGTATACTGCTATGACTGCTTATCGTGCGTATTGCCATGTGATGTCATCCATTCTAACCATTTGTGTGTTTCTTCTTGGTGATACAGCGCTTGAGATGATGTAAGATGCTACCTTATTTTTCGTGTTTTGATAAGATTTCAATTCTCTAGAGCTATATCATATCTACTGCTTGATTGCTTTCCTATTTATTTCTTACTTGTTGAGTTGGTGATGGCAGTCAACCGATTTATAGCTGTCATGCACTATGCTTATTATGATAGGATATTCACTGAGAACGTTTGCAAGGTATTCAAACGGAAATGAATTGGAATGAGCTCAAATGTTTTACTTTAAGATCTTAACGGTTGCTGCACTCGCCACATCAATTTCATTCACGTCTTTCATGAAATTAAGTAAGAAGTTCATTCTGATACAGTCCTCAGTCTAAGTTTCAGACACCATATTCACGTTGAAAGAGAGAGATACACAAACTCTCACAACTATTATGTTTTTGTGTGCTTGTGGTTTCATTATCAATGCCATCACATTGAATAGTATTTTGAGGTACAGTTAGAGACCGGACGTTGGTGATAGGATATCCATCATTCTCCCTTTATAGGTCATATGTCCAAAAGAACGATAGAAACTCAAGAAGGATATCAAAATCAAAAAAGAGTTTTGTGTTTTCTTCTTCCCAACTCTTTGTTTCCTGTGCTCTATTCATCCATGTTCTCTTTCTTGATGAAGATCAGTTCGAAGGACCACTCGAGTTGCTCATTCTCATTGCCGGAAACACCCTTAAAGATTTTATTGAAAGGTTTAGATATCATTGAACACACGTTTATTGTTCTCAATTTTTAGTATATTTACACTATATTTCTTTCGTCATTTCGTATTCCGGAAGAAACTGATACAACCGATCGTCGTATCTGCAACTGTACGTTGATCCTGATGGTTCTATGAGGACCTCTCATATACTTAGGCAACTTTCATAAAGCTGATCATGAAATGCGAAGAGGTACGAGTCTGTCGTATAGATATGTGTTAATGATCCGTTTTCAGAGAAATATAGGATTCGAAGCTCGTATCGTTGGAGATCTCTACAACCATACTCCAACTCATGCCGGAAAAAGGAAACTTTTCGTTGTTTCGATAGAGAGCATTCCAGTTGCTACCTCAAATCGTTTGCCTGACAGACTTTCTATTATTACATGTATCTTTTGGATGAAAATAAAAAATAAAAATGAAAATGGATTAGCATCAAAACTAAATACACCATTATCTCGGAAGACGACTGTTGATATCCTTCTGAAAGCTAAAGCAATTCAATTGTAACTCATAGATCTCAGATTCTTTCAAATGGTTTTCATATACAACAGTGAACGAGACGAGATTCAATCATCCGATGATTGCAGGCAAGTCATTACCTCACAATCACAATCATCTGAACTTAGTGAGATACGGTAATTGCACAAATCTTTTGTTTACAACTTTCATGTTTTCACAAATAGTTTGTTTATGCAAATATCAAATTTATTCTTTGTTTTTCATGATTTATCTTAGTTGCTTCTTCAATCGTTTTTCTTGAGTCAGGAAACGACGACGACCACCTTCTCATAGGATGTTTGAGATTGAAAATGGTAAGTGTTATTGGGTACTTCACTCGATTGTGTGAGATCAATAGAGATAACTGATCGATAAAATTCAGCTGTTTTCATAGATTTTAACACAATTCTGTTTTCATTTGATTATTAATTAATTTCACCTGAATGAACAGTACACCTTCGACGTAGTTTGGACTCTGACAGTTAGAACACTCGCACTACTCTGTTTGGGGCTTGTCTGCTTACGTATGGCTACTTGTAATGAGGGAGTAAGCTTCAAATATAATTTATAACTTTTATTATTCACAGAGTAAACAATTATATTTTACAGTTTCATTTTATAAAAATGATGAGAGCTCCAACTAGAGCAGAGGGTTCTGTTTTATAAATTCGGGGTCGGCAGCAACAACTTTCGTTATGAGAAACGAATGCAAGTTAAAAGCAATGGTGATGACCTCATCCGACTCGATTTCCTTAAAATAGCTCTTATTTGAAATCTTTTTCTCTAAATTACCTTCGTTTCAAGCTTATCCTGCGTCAGACATCTTTCATCTTTGAAAACAAGTTGAACATGAACTTTACCATCATCACTTGATGAATGCAGGTCTCGGAATCTGTACTGCCACACATAGCTCTAGAAACACAATATAACTCTTGAAGTATCAGAAGAAATCAAATGTATAAACCTTTGTAGGAATATCGTATACACTTATCCCCTGTTTGATATCAAACACTAATCCACAGGGTCTACCATCGAAACTGCAAGCGAATGTGCGTGTCTGAGAATGAATGTATGATGGTATTGTAGTAGATACGAATACCTGCATTGATGTTACTGTGTTATAAACACATTTATAATATGTGAACTCGAATTGTTCCAGAATCTGTGTTGAATCAAAGGAAAGATAGTGCTTTAATCCACTAAGCAATGATGTTTCAATATAGCAGCAGCTCTCTCTCTTATCCAACCGACGAGAGTCATCAGGAACCTTCAATCAAACTTTATTGATGTCAATGGAATGTTATAACATACCATACGCAGAGCTATGTCATAACATTTATATAAATATATACATTTGTTTAAATCTTCCGAACTCAACTGAAATGGAATGTCATCATGATGGAGTGAGGACAGATGGGCACGCTAGTGTTGAAGAAAAATACTTGAAAACTTACTGGAGGGCTTTCGAAAAAGCATACATCTCCTCCTTTTAATATCAAGAAACGGGGCTCCCATTTGAGTTTTGGATCCTCTGGTAATCCCTCTCCCATATGCTCATTCACCCATCCAATAAATGTAATCTGATATTTGAAGTGAAAGAGACGATTGGAATCATTATACCTGCTCACTCTGATGTAAGTATTTGTTGCTCATTTTGATGCTTTTCTGATTCAACGCCTGAATGACACAGTTTTGAGATTGTTTGAACTAGTTTTTCTACATTTATGTGGTTGTATATGTGACCGAGCCATTGGTCTAAGGCTCTAACATCTTCGCAATGAATTATCCCCGAAGATGTGCCATCAACAGCTCGAACTTCGAATGCATTTGGTCTGAAAAATACTCATGAACATGTAAATGAAGAGTATTGAGGATAGCCAGACCTCATATTATCCGTTCCCCACAAATAACGGGTTACGTATGCCATTGGTAATGGAATAGTCGTTACCGTTTTCCACTTTTCATCTTTTCCATCTATTTTTTCACCATCGTACAAACCCAGATCTGATTGAGCTTTCATAGCAGACTGTAACGATAGATGTTCATATGAAATCACAGTTTACCCACCTTCCAAGTGTTAGGTTCATATAGTTTATCCAAAGCACTTCCACTTCGTCCAGGCTGAAGAGATGTTGCTGGCCTATTAATATCAATGTTTTTGAATCTTGGCAGCTAGTGTTTTACATACTTCAAATATGGAGTGATGTTAGTGTAATGTCTGACACCAATCTTCACTTCATCGCCTTCAGCTTTGAGCATTTCGACCACCTTAACAGCGATTATTGTTCTCAAACTTTTTTTTAAATGCTAACTTCATCATGAGACTTTCCTTCAACTGATATATCATTGACTTCTACTATAGCATCTCCAACGTACAACTGACCGCACTGATCCGCTTCAAAACAACCTCATTTATGAAATTTGAGAAAAATGTAGTTCATACCCGGCATTCCAGGAAAAACTTTGCTTATAACGATTGGCAAATTTTGAGCGTTTTCCGTTCCTCCCTGAAAATACCGTTCAACTGATTGAATGTTAGAAATGGCAATGTTACTTTGATTGATAAACCCAATCCTCCACCTCTTCTTTTGATTGATACGATTCGTGTAGCATTCTCATCTGGAGTATCTGTTTCAGTTGGCTCTGCTGTAGAAGACGTTCCATCACTAGGCAGCTGAACAGCCAATTGATCTGAGAATGTTGATGATGGTCACACAATTTAACAATCAATGAACAAAAAACCTTTAGATAACAACAGCCTAGAGGGTCTTCCTCTTCCATTTCCATCGCTAACTAGGACAAGCCCATGATGGACCTTTTGAATTGAAAAAAATGAAAAAATAAGATTGAAAGCTAAACTTACAACATCCAAATTTCTATTTTTAGTTTTCATATTCTATTATTTAGAATGAATAGAAGTCGATCTGAGAAGCTCTTTAAAACCAATGCACCAGCTATTACACTCATCGCTGAGATGAAACTTTTAGAAGAGATTCTAAGAGAAAAGGATAATTACAGACAAACAACATGTCTTATCCAATCTCTGTTCCCAACCCCTGTTTTTTCACGAAAATCCATCTCTCTATGCAAATGAGTCAGTTTGAATGAATGTTAATGTCCCTTGCCATATATGGAAGAACGATCGTACCTAGGTGACTAAGTCACTTCTCCACCCCTCATGAACTCCCTATATTTAAGTAGAAAACATGACATGGAATGTTATTTTTTAATTTCTTCATGGAATCCTTTATTTTCTGTTCCAATAATGTTTGTATTCAGTACATTCATATGTTTGTTCAGATTGATCGATAACGAAGAGAATAAATAATAATAAAGTATGGTCTGCTTTTTTATTTCGAAAGAAATGTCTTTTATGGGAAATCGCATATGAACGAATAGTCAGTCAGGAGCATTAGCGTCCTTTTTCTATGAAATGTGAAAAGCATGCTTCCCCCCCCCCCCCCCCCCCTTGGCCTTCTCTCCCTATCTCCCCGCGTTGTTTTCAACCATTTCGCCACATTTTTCATACTGAAATCTAAATTTGCATTTATGAGCTTTCAATCGAAGCGGAGCCTATTAATTGGCTGATATTTTATTATTTCGTATTAGTCATGAAAACATGCGCCCCAACTTACTCATAACAAACTCATTCTTTCGTCTTCCACTACACCCCTTAAGTCTTTTAATCCTGGTAGCAACGTTTCCTTTGTAGGTTCCTCCTCTTTTCTCGACTTCCTAGTTCATCCCAGTTTCTAGAAAAAGAAAAAGAAAATCTATAGCTTTCTAGCTACTACCAGGGCCCGCGAGGCTTGTGCATATTCCGAGATATTGCCACAAAATAGCAGAGCGCCTTCCCATGATGCTGTGCCGTATCGATCTTCGTGTCCATATTTGCCATGTCGACCATGGCCTCAGCCATTTCAAACTCTTTTAGTCTCCTATTCATGACTACCTTTTTGAAGCTCACAATATTTATAAAAATTCGTTGATAATTCATTCTTATTAAAAAAGAAAATGTACTGATTTTAGATACTGTAGCCTGTTGAATATTCCTTGCGTACAAAAGCCTTTCTATTTTTAGCTTTCGCTCTCATATTGCTCATCCTGTTCTCCAAAATCTTTAATACCGAAAAAAGTGGTTTGCAGCCTCGTTCTTGTTCTTCATTGTCGATTCCATGCCTCATTTGTACTATTTTTATCATTTGTAGGGCTTGGATTGGATGTGATAAAGCCTAACATCAAAAAAGCGTTATGTCGTTGAAGCAGATTGTAGGACACAGTAAGTCATTCGTTTCTATTTACTTCCAAGCGTCTCCTTAATTTGCTTCATTCTTTGTTCTTGCAAGTTTGAGCGCTGCTGACTTCATTTTCTCGTCTATATTCGACAGCATCTCAGCTCAACACTGAAACCAATAAAACGAATAGACAGCTAGCTACTCATATATTCGAATATTCTAATTTTTAAGCTCATTTGTTACAGAACTTTTGAACGATGTCATTCGCCCTCTTAAGAAAGCTGAAGGCCAAGGAGGTTGGAATGTACTCATTGTTGACCGATTGGCCATGCGGATGATGTCCGCTTGCTGTAAAATGCATGATATTATGGAAGGTACATCAGAACTAACCTTGTTATCATCATTATGTTGTTCTCTTTGAAGAAGGAGTCACGATTGTCGAAGATCTCCAGAAGAGACGCGAACCATTACCAAGTCTGGATGCCATTTACATTCTTGCTCCCACGAAATCTTCGGTAGATCACATCTTCTCAAAACAAATATTAATCTTATCTCTCTCCCTCTAGATTGATGCTTTAATTCAAGACTATACTGTACGCAACCAGTACCGTCATGCACATGTGTTTTTCACCGAGGCTTGTCCTGACCAATTAATGACTCAATTAGGAAAAAGTGCTGCAGCACGGTAGTTTCTTTATCAGCTGCATAATTCATTGTTTTTCATTTCAGATTCATTAAAACTTTGAAAGAGATAAACGTAGCATTCACTCCTTATGAGAGTCAAGTATACACTCTAGACTCTCCTGATACTTTCTTCCTGTATTATAACGCCCAAAAGCAAGGTGGATTGACTGTGAATCTAGAACGAATCGCTGAGCAAATTGCTACAGTCTGTGCTACTCTTGGTGAATATCCGTCCATCAGGTGAGTATAATAATGTTTTTTGTTTTACTTGAATGTTTTCTTCGTCAGATATCGCTATGATTTCGAAAGAAATGTAGAGCTCGGTCACTTGGTTGAGCAAAAGCTTGATTCTTACAAAGCTGATGATCCAAGTATGGGAGAAGGAGCTGAGAAAGCTCGCAGTCAGCTAATCATTATCGGTATACTTGTTTTTTTTGTGTCAATCTTATTTGTGTTTGTTAGATCGTGGTTTTGATGCTGTTACTCCTTTACTTCATGAACTTACATTCCAAGCTATGTGCTATGATTTGTTAGGAATTGAAAATGATGTTTATCGCTATGAAACTGGAGGTAACGATTCAACTGAGAAAGAGGTTAGACTTGCTATTTATCAAACTTCTTATGCGTTATTCTATCAGGTTCTTCTGGATGAGAATGATGACCTGTGGGTTGAGAACCGTCACAAACACATTGCTGTAGTATCACAAGATGTAAGCTTTTCAGTAAAAAGTTTCTATTGACTTCTGCTTGTTATAGGTAACTAAAGGCTTGAAGAAGTTCAGTGACTCTAAAGTCGGACTGAAAGCTGACGCTAAATCCATCAAAGATTTGTCTATGATGATCAAAAAGATGCCTCAATATCAGAAAGAGTTGAACAAATTCAGGTATTGATAGTTGACATAGACACAGTTTCAAATGAAATAACTTCAGTACTCACTTCCACTTGGCAGAGGAATGTATGAAGCAGTATCAAAATGGAATCGACAAGCTTTGCAAAGTCGAACAGGTGAGCTGTTCCTAGAGTATTCTCTTGAATTATAATGTTCTTCAAGGATCTTGCTACTCAACTTGATGTAGAAGGAGAACGAGTGAAGGATGCCATGAAGCTCATGGTTCCTCTTCTCATTGATCCTGCCGTTCGTACCGAGGACAGACTTCGTCTTATTATTTTGTACATTTTGAGCAAGAATGGTTTGTTGAAGTTTCTATAGTATGTCAGTATCATTGTTTTCAAGGAATCACGGATGAAAACCTGAACAAGTTGATGCAACATGCAAATATCTCTATGGCTGATAAAGACACAATAACAAATGCTGGGCTTCTCGGTTTGAACATCACCACTGACGTAAGCTTCTTTTGTTTTGCGTTTGAATCAATTCAACTTCTAGCAAGGAAAAAAGAAAGTGTGGACTCCCACTAGAAAAGAAAGACCACACGAACAAGTATATCAATCTTCTCGATGGGTACCTCTTCTGAAAGACATAATGGAAGATGCCATTGACGATAAGCTTGATACTAAGCATTTCCCATTCCTCGCTGGAAGACAAGTCAATCAGCAATATCGGCAAGGGTAAACCAAACCTCTCAATGTTTTTTTGGAATATTCTATCTTTTAAGAGTTCCAAGTTCTGCTCGCTACGGACAATGGCATAAGGAGCGTGGACAACAATCTTCTCATCGAAGTGGACCTCGCCTTATTATCTACGTCGTGGGCGGTTTAACTTATTCAGAAATGAGAACTGCATTCGAAGTGACGCAAGCTAAAAAGCCATGGGAAGTTATAATTGGTAAGTGGTGTTTCCACGAATACTGACTATGCAACCTTTCTTTCAGGATCTGATCAAATCATTACTCCTGACAAATTTTTAACCAATCTTCGGGATTTGAACAAACCGAAGGAACAATGACTAGGGGACGGAGCATGGAAAACTACCACAGTAGATGAAACTGCCTGATTTTCACTAGAAGCTGCACAAATGCTTTTCGAGTAGAAATGGTTTTCCTTGTTCCACATAAGTTCCTAATAATCTTTCTTTTCGCTTGAACGTTCTAAGATATTTGTCGCTACTTGTATCAAGCAACCTTCCAAATAATTTATTGTAGATTAGTAATATTGAAGTGTTTAAGCTTGAAATTTTTATGTAGATAGTGTATTCTAACATTCCGCTTCATAGTCTGACAGCATGTGCATGCTTATGTGTCTAGTAGTCTATTCTATTCATATTTCAAATATTGTAAATGTGCTATATTGACCATAATAAAGCTTTCTAACTTAAACACATTCCTAAACCTATGCTACAAGAATTATGAAACACGGGGAATAGATCAATACGTGAAACAACGCGTGACTCCTTATGATAAGATGGTTCATTTGCATTCCGTCGTACGTAGAGAACGGTTGCATACGCTGTTTACAAACATCGGTGAAACCTCGGCGACAGACGACCGCTGCACACTCACACACGTCGCGGCGTTTTGCGTCCCGCCGCGACGCGCCTGGTCTTCTTTCCTATGTTACCGTACTCTACCCTTTTTATTTATTAACATTCAGAAACCGAGGATACTTGTCTTTTTTAAATTTCTTTAGAATTTAGTGAATTTTACCTAATGTTTAGCCTATAATTTTGTATAATGTGAATATTTCATTGATTGTGTCGGTTGTCTTTCGTTCATTGATGTAATTTTGGATTTTTTTTAATTCCTTAGCTTTAGGGGAAAACATGACCAAGGTCAAGGCTAGAGATCTTCGTGGAAAGAAGAAGGAAGAGCTCGAGAAGGAGCTTGAAACTCAGAAGACTGAGCTCTCATCCCTTAGGGTTAGTTTTTTAAATGAATTTTCGCTCGTAACCTCTATTTTTCCCATGTAAATTGTTACTTTCTATGTGGTTATTCGTAGAGGGATAGCGATTCTTTTTTCCTAAAGTTTTCTAACATTTATGTTTGATAACGCTGTGATTAATGTTACAATTGTAGGTATCCAAAGTCACTGGAGGAGCCGCTTCTAAGCTCTCCAAGATCCGTGTTGTTCGCAAGAACATCGCTCGTATCCTCACCGTTATCAACCAAAGCCAAAAGCAAGAACTCAGAAAATTCTTTGCTGTAAGTCATTTAGTTTCATTTATGGTTTAATATTTAATTGATGTACAGGACAAGAAGTTCAAGCCAATCGATCTTCGCCAAAAGAAGACTCGCGCCATCAGAAGACGCTTGACCAAGCACGAAGCCAGCCTCAAGTCTGCTAAGCAGCTTGCCAAGCAAAGAAAATTCCCACAAAGAAAGTTCGCTGTTAAGGCATAAGTTGTTGTTGTTTTTGTTTCGAATGAAACATTGCATATAATATTTCGTTTTTATTGCTTTCACATAGTAATTACATATAGTTAGAACGGCATATTTATTCCATAAGTTCAAAACAAAGAACAGATACTTTTTCATTACTGAAAACACTTTACTGTACAAAACATTCTACGTTTTTTTGTGAAGAATGGGCTACAGAATCTATCGGTGGTCAGGCAGGATCTATTCTTCTTCTTCTTCTTCCTGAAAGAATAAGAGTTAGATCAACGCTATCTTGCTGTGAGTCTCACCTCTTCGTATTCCTCTTCATCTTCCTCTTCCTCTTCCTCCTCTTCTTCCTCTTCCTCTTCTTCTTCAGCTTGTGGTTCTGGTTCTGGGGCAGTCTCTTCCTCCTGTTAGGTTGAGATGATTATTGTGCGATTTATGACTTGAATATACCTTCTCTTCCTCTTCCTCTTCCTCTTCTTGCTCCTCTTCAACA
Organism: Auanema sp. JU1783; assembly: GCA_943334845.2. Classification (NCBI taxonomy): domain Eukaryota; kingdom Metazoa; phylum Nematoda; class Chromadorea; order Rhabditida; family Rhabditidae; genus Auanema; species Auanema sp. JU1783. Next base: position 145,094 of record CALQYR020007490.1, on the reverse strand, counting down.
GGCTCGCTGGCTTTGACGGATTGGGTGTCTACTTCAGATTGTCGGGAAGACTGTAAGAGCTATGATATGTGAAGTTGTCAGGAATCGAGGTTTAAGTTGTTGTTACAAATTTGGAGATAACCTACCTCTCTCTCTTCGAACTTCTTCTTGTAGTGTCCGAATGGATCAGCTGAAGATGCGCTACCGGGTGGCTTAGTCTCTTCCCATTCCTTAAGAGCAGCTTCATAATCTTCAACCCTATAAAGGCATATTTATGTAATTGTTTGTTTATTTTTGTTGAAACTGATTTTTGATGGTATTTTAAAAATTGGAATGCGACCGCTCTGAGCGCTTGTTATTTGTTGAATGCTTTACTTCGAATGATTTTTTTCCGTGACGTCACGGTTTTATGCAAATTTCCAAAAATGAAAAAGGAACGTGATGTTTTCATCTTTGTCTTTCACACTGATATGCTGTCCGAAGAAACATTAAGTTCTCATCAGCAGTTTCGAAAAAAATTCAATTTTTTCCTATGTGTGTATTATGTGTGCATAAGTGGAGTGGATAGTCTGGTTGAAGTTTTTAGTGGGTGTTTATCTTATCCGTTGTCTATCTCTTCCACCGTCTTTCTCTTTTCACTTTATGCAATCAAAAGCCTCCTCATTTTCGCAACTCTTTCGCTGCGATTCCTTCTGAAAAAAGTTCCACGCGAACTTTTGAAGTTCTCTATACTTGAGTATGTGCAGTGAGGTTTTCGGCATAATTGTGCGCAAAATCCGTTAGCTACTTGACTGTTAATTTCTTACCATTCTTTCTTCCATCCACTTCGTTGAATGGTGTTTCTTGGAGTTCCGAATCCGGTCATTCCTCTCTTAAAAGGGCATATACAACTGTTCATCGATTATATCAATTTACCTGAGAAGCAAGCTTGTTAGTTCCTGATTGAAGTGGGACAATTCCTTCGGACTTTTGCTTTAACTCTTCATCAATATCCTTGCCTCCCTACAAAGATTTGTCATACAAGAGTTGAGAGTTCACAATACTTACAACTGTGTGTGGTAAAACATCACGGACTTTCATGAATCCTCCGCTTCCAGCTTGAGTGGCGAATTTGTTCTGTCCGGAATACCATGGAGTGTATTCAGTACCACGTCTCATTTGTTCTTCACTGCAAAGTTATTCAGTTTCATAAGTCAAACATTATAAGTTCTTACGTCATTTCTAATCCTTCGATTTTTTGAGTAGCTTGGCGAACAGCTCCGATACCTGGTGGAGCGCTCATTCCGATTTGGGATGCGAAAATGTTAGTTCCTTAAGCACAAAACGATGAGTCTTTCATGACATGCTAGTTTGTTACCATTTTGGAAACAGAGAATTCCATGGGTACGACGGTCATGAGGCATACGTCCTCTGACATTGGCAACCTGGTTTCTGTGAGCTCCCATAGACACTTCTCCGGCTTGGGTGGCAAGTCCGTAATCTCCAGCTTGTTTTGGGATGATTTTTTCACCTTCCTTATCGAGGATGGTTTCCCATTCTTTCTTGTATTGTACTTTGGGGACCTATTTATAATTGTATGATAACAGTACACTTCACAAATTGCTTACTTGAGTTCTTGATGATCCAATGGGGGTTTCTCCTTTTTGGGAGGCATATTGGTTGGTACCGCACTGAACACGGAGAACCTTCTCAGATTCTCGGTTTGGCTCAATGTATCTACAGACAGAGCAAAACAATATTAGTTTATCGAAGTGTAATTTTTACCCCAATTGCTTATCCTTGGTGATATTCCATCTTGGCATACCAGGTGCTGTCATTCCTCTTTGGGAGTCGAACTTGTTGGTAGCAGATTGCATGGACAAAAAGGTGTGTCCACCCTTGAGTTGTTCCAAGGTCCATCTCTTACGTTGGCGTTGAGTATCTTGAGAATAATCCTGCAACGATAACGGGGTTTTCAAACGAAATTCATGCATACAAAGTTTTCAAGCATAAATCATGCACATGGCTGACACTCAATTAAAGAAGCGAAACAAAACTTACGTCTTCACCCATGTTGCTAGCTGTTGCTCTTGGTCGGCTCTGCGATTCGACTGAATCCTTCACGTAGAGGCGTTGAAAAGATGGGAGGTGAATCCAGTTGAGAGCTTCTGTACACAATAAAAGAAGGCTTTGCTCTTTATCTATCAGACGACGAGAAGACAAAAAGGATTGACATACAGAAAATCGGATAGATTCAAACAAACTTCATGTAAACTAGAGAATGAGAGAAATATAGGAAAGAGAGGGATAGGAAGAAAAGATGAATATAGAGGGTAATGAACTAGCACTCCCACACGGTTATACCTTTTTTTGCCGCCCACGCATTTTGTGGAAAAAAAACAAAACTAAAACATAATTATCAAAGCATGAAGTAATGGAATGATAATTCAAAGACCATAGAGAAGACAACAATGTTTTTACTTGTTCGAATGAATGTCAACAATCAGTTTGAGTGTCTTGCTACAATTCTTCAGCACGCAGTAGTTTCAACTTCACGTTTTCCGATTAATTTTTGAAAGTTGAATGTGATGAACCATGATCCGGGAAATGATGTTTATTTTTGTGAAAAAGTCACAAGTTAGAATTTTCCTTGTGTTTGTTTGATTATCTACCGTTGATGTCATCTGGTGAACACCAATTTTTTGACAGTTGAGACGTTTTTCAGTTACCAACACGAGCGTTGAGATGAATAATAGGTAAATAGCTTTCATATATTCCATCTTTTCGATCTTAAATCTCTTTCTTTCAAATGTGTCTCTAACTGTGTTACTTTGAATTTCGATCTGCTGACTGCTCTCAATGAGTCCATTTCCTCATACATGTTAATCTTCTATTCTCGAAATAACTACTAAAGAAATTTCAAGAATCAAGATGTATTAACCGGATTATGAGAGCTATTTGGTGTTGTATTCAATGAGTCAACAAATGCTTCTCTCTTAATCTTGCCAGCCTTCGCTGGCATAGGGACGTTACTGTGGAGTGCTCGGCCGTTTATTAACTGGCACAAGCAGCAGTCTGATTTCTACGCTAAGTCTAGCAGATTCATCGTAAAATAACAGATAAGATGGAGAAGATGATGAACGTGAAACGGCAGAGAAGATATGAAGAAAGCGGAAATTTCCCAAATAACGCTTGACGGCATCCACCATCCTCAGCTTCATGCTCATGCCGATGATAAATGATCAGAGGGTAAGAAAGCCGAGGATGCGCGAGAGAGATATACAAAAGACCGGATATTGCAGAAAGTGTAATACAAATAAGTTGTCTTCACGTCGTTGTCTTCGTCATAGTTATTCATTTTTACTATCTCTACTCTATGTATTCATGCGAAATTTCTAGTGATATGGGGAAATAATCACGGAATATTTCGACATTCAGCTGCTTTTCTTTTTTTTTTTTTTCGCGAAGTTTGATGTTCCCTACGACCTGTAGTTGTCATCATATGCAAGTCTTTCCTTGAATAGCAATGAATCATACACCCATCCTCATTGGTCCATTTGTACAACACACACATAGAGAGAGAGCGAGCGAATAGGAGAGTAACCTTTGTTAGGAAGCCCATCGTTTCGCTTAACCACTATCTCAACCGATTTATCTAAGAAAGTCTCTGTAGAGTGATGATAGTTGTGTATCTAGCTTGCTTGCAGACGTTTATATAGTTTGAGTTTTCAGCCATAATTTCTTTGCAGCTTCAAATCTTAACATTTTTATTTTCCGTTCCACCCCGCTGAGAGAAGCTTGTCGCTCCCGGTTTTTCTGGCATATGAACTTCACTTCACAAGTACATTAAAAGATCCATTTTTAGCAAGATACATATAAACTTCAGTTACATCTTGCAAATTCTCGTAAGAGTGACTGAACAAGTCAGTTCTTGTGTCCTGACGAAAATCATTTAGTTGTTTCATCATATACCCTTTCTCCCCCCACCCCTCAAAGCAGTTTCGCGCAGTTTACGTGAGTCAGAGACGATAAGACGAGATCACCTACACTCCAGTTCCTTTTACTTCGTACCTTGATGATTGACTGGAGTATAGTATACGAACACGAACATATTCCCTTTTATGGATCAAAACCGACGCCTTAAGCGTTCACATTGTATTGCTGCCATGCACAACAGTACACCTTGTCAAGCTCACTGACTAACCTCCGCATGCGAATAATTCATCAAAAATCTCAAATGAATAACCTTCGCGAGCGACATGTAATATGCCGCAGGCGATACGAAGTTGCTGTTTTTTTTGTTGAATGTTTTTCATTGTTATTTTGCCTTTAATTAGATACAAACATTGAAAAAGAATGATGATTAAGAACGAGAATTTTTTTAATAATTTGTTGGGCGAAATAGATGACAGTAAGACTATAACGTTCCTATTTAAGCTTTAATGAACAAAACGGCACGAGTTTCTTACCCTTTTTATGAACAAAAAGCAATGTCCTTTGGTACTTAGTGAAAGAATGGTGACATCCTAAAAACACCTAACGAACTCTTAACTCAAGAAATGAGTTGAGATATGAGTGAAACATGGCTGAATGCACTTCTAGCTGTCGTCTATATATGAATATGACGACAATGAATTGGTAGTTGAGGTTGTGAGGAAATGAGCTGAACCCTTACACATCGTTTGCAGAGTTGTAGATGTAAGAGAAAACAGCCGAACACGAAAAAAACAATAAAGATCACGTTGTACTCCGCAAAAATGAGAATATTTTAACTTTTCATACGCAGAACACACATCCACACATACACACACACACACACACACATATACACACACACACAATGTAAAACAGATCAAACATTCTCCTCAGAAAGTTATGATGTGAGAAATGGGGTCCTTCGTTGCAAATATGTTTGTCCGGGAAAAAAACAAGGAAACATTGTCCTTTAAAGGTATGAGAAAGCTGTCCTCAAGTGATGTTTTGTGTTATTGTGTGTGGGCAGCTTGTATTGTCTGCATTGATGTTCAGACAACGGTCAGAATTTTATATTATTTTCGTTGCTCATTTAAGGAAAGATCTTTTTATATCTTTTAACAGCATTTTACTTCTTGGAAGCATCATTTATGTTTATTATGGTAGATAGGATGTTTGACTCCCCCACACACTCACTCACCTCTCTCTGATTGATCGAATAGACTTGTCAGCTCTGGCTCTTCGACCCGCATTCGGATAGTTCTCATTCACGTAACGAAAAAAAAAATATAAACATATTTAATGAGAAATAAAATTTATTTTAAAACTCTACAGAGGACTTGTTAACATTTCGTATCAACAATGCTATAAAAGGATGAGAACTGTTGACAAAATGGTCGAAAGAAAACTAATACCGGGAAACTTGTGTGACTCGTGTCATGAAGAGGATACACAAAATTTGTATAAATAGTTATAATTATATATGTATTAACAGGTTTATAGCTTAAAATTTGTTCACAATGAAGTGGTTGAGATCATAGAACGGCTAGTATTGGGACGTTTTTTGACTTCAAATTGTAGTCTGAGAGACAAAAAAATTAATATTTAACACGTTTTCATCATAATTATCGTTGAAATGAGTCGATTTCAATATAATTTAAACTGAGAATTGGACTGGAGTTTGCTGACTTAATGTATTGGCTAATATGCTTTTGTTAAGATCAGGAACTTGATGTACAGGGCTGACGTTTTGGAGTGAGGCGTGTTTGGGACTGTTTGAAAATCGGCCGTTGGGATTCATGAGGAGTTGTGCCAAGGCCATGAAACCATCTTGACTGGTAGTGGGGAAGAGGCTGTTCATTCGCAGAGCATCCATGGTGGGCAGTGTTGGAGCACTAAAAATCAAAATTATGAGATATTTCGAATATTCTCAATGATTACAAACCTCATAGGGATCTGCATAGCAGATGGCTGGATAGGCGTTGGTCGGAAAGCTGGCAAAATTAAGCTTTCAATCGGTACAGAAGTGTTTGCAGCTGAACATGGAGCATATTCTGAGGTAGTCGGAGCAACGGTGGTTGCAGGGATTGAGGAAGCAGAAATACTGGCTACAGGAGAAGTAACTGAGGGTGAAGAAGATGGAACGGAATTCACTGAAAAGGAAAGCATATAGAAATGGGTTTGTTGATGTGGATGTCTTACATTGAGCTTCGAGTAATTCGTTTCTTCTCTTCAATTCAGCCATACCGTTTTCGCTTTCGTTGATTTTGTTCTTCATGAGTCCAATATATTCAATGGCTCTTTTGAGGATTAAAGCACGGGATGACTGTAAATATAAAATTTGAAAGAAGCCCTTCAAGTATTATAAGGTACCTTTTCTCCTTCCAAAATTGGAATTGCATTCTTTAAAGCCATAAAGTGATCTTTGATATGATCTCTTCGTCTTCTTTCTAATTCGTTATGATGTGCACGTCGATCATCATTGAGGGAAGGCGAGTGTGATTTTGGACTAGAAACATCATCCTGAAAAGCTCATATAAAGTTATGATCTTAGCCAATTCATTTCTAATTTTAAATGATCATACATTACTAAAATACAAATGACATCATGATGACAAAGTTTTAGGATGACTCGATTCTTTCATGAATTTCCATAATCGCTCTGAGAGCGATGGGACGGAACAGAATTGAGAAAGTATGTGTAGTGGGTGAGAGCAGGAAAAAAAAAGAATTTGCAGAAAAATAAAGCTGAAGGTGTGAAAAAATCAAAAATTGAAAAGATTATGGATATAAGAGATGAGAGATGAGAGGTGTGGGAAGAGGAAGAAGGAAAAGCTGCTTCAGTAAAGGCAACCACCACCACATGGTTTTCACAGAAGATTTGTAGTCGTTTTCACCAAAAGGTTGTAAGAACTTTCTGGTGTTTGAAAGGATTTTCAGTAATCCATCATTTGAATAAAGTTATGAATGGTGGAGATAATCTATGCGGATAAATGTTTGTTTTCAAGGAAAGATAGGAGGCAAATACGATAGATAAAGAGAAAGAAAAAAGAGAAAAAATGGTTCTCCTCACGTTTTTCTTGTCAAACGTTTGATAAGGAAAGATCATCTTTCGAATTGAAAAACATTTTTTTCTTCATTCTCTCTCTCTCTACACTTCGCTTCTCCCAATCAGTATTGGCTACACACACACATACCCACACTACATTGAATGTGAGTGTTCCGATAAAAACGAAGAGGAAATGGTTTTAAAATTCCAATTATAAACATTTAAGAGTTTGTAAAAGAAAAGCTGATTGGAACCATTCAGCTTCACACATCCGGACTCTTGGAGTGATTAAATCTCCAATTCTGATCCGGATAATCCTCAACTACCAGGTGATAAGGATTGCGGGTGGATGATGTGATTTAGAAGTGTTCAAACAATTTTTTTTAATATCATAGAAAGCCATATAAGGAGCAAAGCAAAATTATATGGAAAAATATGTCTTTTTTAATTAATTTTTTGAGCTATCCGCCCGATTTTACTTTTTTGGTCAGAATATCGCGCTTTGTCTATACTCACCTCACTCGACTCCGAATGCTGACGTTTTCTTCCCATTTTGGGTATACCAGATTTGCTGAACACAGATTCATCAAGCATCATCGTCATTTTTTTTGGAAATTGAGAGCTAATTCCTGGAAAAAAAGAAGAAATTAGAAGAAAAAATGTTTTATGAAACACGTGAAAAACACGAGACAGCATCAGAAAGGCCAAAAATTATCGAATCATGAATAAACCGACGAGGTGAAGAGAAAAAAACGACATAGAGGGAGGAAATCGGGCAATTGTCTGAGAGGATGAGAGAAATTAGAGAAATGATGATAAAATGGGAAAAAAAAATTGATGATGGAATGTTAAGATCAGAAGGAAATGAGAACATAACCAAATTTGGGAAAGTCAGAGAGACAAGACAAATCTACAAGAAATCATAGAAAGAAAGCGATCATTGGTACCAAGAATTATTCAAAGGTTGAGAAATACATCGAGAGTAGAGAAGATGACGAATGAAAAGAAAAATTAAAAATATAATAGGCAGCTGAAACGGTGGGTAGCACTGGGTACATGATCTCATGTTCTCGGTTGGGGGTGTGGGTGGCGGGTGACTGCATGGCTGGTCTGTCTCTACAACACCACTTCCTTACAAGTGATTCATGATAAGGTCATACACCTCATTATCTGTTAAAACAGCGAGACGAGCACGCAAGGCCTTCAGGCCATGAACAACCGACCCGACTGAATGTGCCGTCTGTCGGTCCGCCGCGATGGGGATGCACCCCCAACGAGAACAGCAGGAAAGGGGCGTGTCTGTTCAAATGGCCACGCCCTTCCATGCGGTCTAGCACGGGAAGCACGCGTGTGTGTGTAAACAGCATGCAAGTGCAAGAGACCCTCTTTGTTCGTCTGAAATCTCTTATCGATAACATGCTTCTAAGTTCTCATTCTGTTTTCGCGTCTCTTTCTCTCATGGGTCGTTGATTTTTCTTTTCCTTTCCACACTATGACTGTCATTTCGTTGTGGCAAGCTTCTTGGAAGAGAAAAAGATAGAGAGAGAGAAAAGCATAAGCTAGAAACAGCTTCACGGAGAAGTAGAAAACGAGTGAATGAAGGCGAAAAAAAAGAAAGGCGAGAGACATGAAGTCCTCTGAATGTTTCCGTGTCCACAGAACACGACATGTCAAAACAACGAGCCGCGTTGTCCGCGACAAGAACAAAGAACTCGAGAGTACGACTATGAAGTCGAACAAGCATCAGGAACTCAAAAACTTCTTCGTTCAGATGGAGGCAGGAGGCGGGCTACGTGTTAGGACTGGCTGTGACACGATATTGTCGTGGAAAAGGGAGTGAAGAACACACACTTCATCCGTACTTACTACCTTTTTCCATCTACTACGAGACAAACAAGGAATGAAATGGAGGTAGAAGTTCATAGGACTTTCAGACTAGTAATCGACGAAGTACATCACCTAGTAAGAACGGGTTCACGTTTTCTCCCTCCATGTCATCACACAAAGGACAGTAGGATCATCGGAAATAAGAAAGCTTTCAGAAATATGAAGTTGAAGGAGGACAAGCAAAGTGAAATGATAGTACAGTTCTGACATTGGTGGTCTAGTGTGACGTGTTCAGTATTTTGAAGATAAAAGAGAGAATGTGAGAAACGAGAGAAAGAAAACAAGAGGCGAATGGGGAGAACCTTTGGGACATCCAACTTTTTGATTTCATAGTTCTTCCTTTTTTTTCTCTTCCTTGATCACCTCGTTATCACTATCTTTCTCTCAAATTTGCTGGCACACAGCGGACATTCATCGTTCAAAGTCTTCGTCTTTTTCATCCATTTAATTGACATAATCATTTCATCATCAATTGAAACAAAAAAACGCGGAAGATTACAGCTTTCAACGTTATGAACAACTTCCAACCATTATAGTCCACAAAACTTTACGATCTCCTATTCCTCCCCCCCACTCTACTTCAACTTGTCTTTCCGATGTGCTTCTCTGATAGTAAAAAAAGCTTTGTTGTGCACTCCCCCCCTTCCCAACCCCATTCCCTCCTAGCTACCCACTCTGTTCTCCGTTTGTCCATCAGTTTGCCCGTCACCAATAGGCTCAGGCTCATTGGCACAAATTGGCAACAAGGGAAATGCTGCTTGCTGCAACCAGTATACGGCCTGACAAGCTTCAGCATTTTTTTCTTCTTCACACGCTATTTCTCTTGCAAATCCGTTTTCTCTCCGGTTTGTTCCAAATTTCCTAGCACTAGCCTTCACTCTCTACTCCCCCCCCCTCCGGGCAACAAGTAGTAGAACTAAAAACGAAACAAGCCATTGGTTATATTGCTACAACGTGGGCGACAAAAAGAACGAGACGACAATGTGCTTGAACACAAGCCCTGAGACACTAACATAACCAATTCCAGTTACAAGTTGGTTTTGACCTAAGCAAGACTTCTTCTGCTAACTTGTTAGCTGGTTTGCTGGTCGTTGACGTTCGTTCTTCGTCCCACAAACTGATGTTCCTTGCAAAAAGTGAACGAGAGCAGAACGGAGTGAGGGAAAAGACTGGAAGAGATGAGACAAGATGATGAAAATGACGAAATGTTCACAGTAAATGAGAAAAAAAAGCCTTGGGAAGAGTCATCGGAATGTTCATTTGTTTTGGCTAACTTTCCTCGAGAAGAGGAAGATGAGATGAATCTCAAACGACAACTAGTAGTTGTTCCTTCAAGAGATTTCTGCTCATATAGCCCCAGCTATTTCCTCTCAGCACTATTTATGTGTTGGAAAAAAAAGGCAAAAGACTGAGAATGTGCCAGGCATCAGATCAACAAAACACAGAAGAATAATCTTCAACCTCTCTCTTCTGTCTCTGTCTCTCGTTCTCTCTATTTGAGAGCTCATGGCACATGCAGCAGTCCGTGCTGACCAACATTCTGTTGTTGACCAAGAATGACCCTCTGGGCGTTTTAGCTGTTTTTCTGGCTTCTTCGTACAACTCTAGTGAAAGTTCTTCTCAGTAAATCACCCTCTATCTCCCTCTCTCTCATTCTCTTTGTCTTTCAACTATTTAAGGAGCAATTTGTCAAAAAACTCCCTTAGCAAATGGAAGAAAAATAAGAAAAAATCTCCCGGAAATCGAGTGGAAAAGCCAAAGTTCCACGTTTATCTGGTATTCATATCTTATATATATCAGCTAAACATACGATTTGATCAGGTCGCGAAGCGAAAATATTGAAAAGTTGATTCAAATCATATGCTCAGTGGTTCTATTGGTTTAAGAGAAGAGTTAATGAACCACACATCTCGTCATCGAATTACAAAATTTTTATAAAATGCATTTGAAAAATAGTCTTAATTATTATTATTTTAATAGACATAAGCCAAGTATGTAATACTCTGTCTCAGATTTATTTTCACATGCTTGAGGTCGTATAACGTGCATGTATGAAATAGAAGAGAAAATATACATAGATGGTGATCATATGAAAGGAATGATCCGGGCAAGAGAGGGCAAATGTCCCACTAACTGACTCAACCCCCTAAGAATTCAAAGATATTTTGTTCAAAACAACCTATGTAAGTTTGGGAATGTGAAAGAGATTCGAACTCTTCCGATTCCGCACAATCATGGAACTACTCAGACGTTACTTATAATATTGAAAAAACGATGAAAATGATAATGGATATATCAAAATTGGACATCCGCTCACGATATGTTCCAAAAATAGATTTGGTAAAGTACAAACTATGACGGGTAGTCTGGCTTTGTTCTAGAAAAAAAAGGCTTTCGAAAAACACAAACTCATGTTCGGTCAAGCCAGTAGTATGGCTGGCCGGTGATGTTGGTTGTGGGATGGTGTTGGACGAATGGTTGTGGTCCCAGATGGAAATCCGTTTCTCGAACGCACACTATGACATGAACAATGTTATACACAACCAAATAAACGATAGACTTGACCACAAAATATCACAAGAATGGAAAGAGGGAATGTGAGAGAGAGATAGATAGATAGAGAGAGAGATCAATAGATTGAAGAAATAAGAAGAGGGAGGCAATATAAAACAAGAAGAGAGAGAGTTTGACAGTAAAAAGACAGAGAGAGAGAGAGGGACTAAAAAAGGAAAGGCCACAAACAAGCTGACGATTTGACGTCTGTTTACGTGTCTGACAGAGACAAAAAAAGCTTTTTGTACTTCCATCTCATCACATATTTCTATAGCTCATAAAGTTAAAACATGTACTGAAAGCAATGATAAAATGGCATCTGAATTGAAGCGAATATCAATAGTTGCCAAATAGGCATTCTGAGCTTTTTCTCTCTCTATTTCTCTCTCTCTCTCTCTCTGTTCCACAACAGGAAGAAATGACAAAGTTCAAATTATGCAGAAAGTTGTTTGCTATATTACAAGGCCGAATTGAAGTTGATGATCATCTTGACAGAAGCAAAAGAATTCAAAGATATGAATACATGGAGACAGACAAGAGACATGAGACAGACACAACGACTCTTCTTAATATTTTCTTTTTGAAATAAAAAAAAAATTTGGAAAGTTTAATAGTTTATTTCGGCTCAAAAATATTTCGAAAAATCGTACACGTGTTTTACAAAACATTCAAAGCATCAAAGATACAAAGATCTTTTGCTTTTCTCCGTTCTTTCCATCGTTTCTTCTCTCTCCTCTTCTTTACACTGCAAATGCCCATTTCCACGTAAATTACACGTGAATATCATGCCACCAAATAGCAATCATTTTATTTCAAGCAGACGCACGGAGCGGTTGTGTTTCATCTCTCATTTCCTCTCTCTATCTTTACATCTCTCTCTTTCTCGTTATCTATCTTTTTTCTTTCAAACTTTTTCCTCTCACCCTCTTGCAATCTCTTCATGCCCTTAAATATTTTTTTATCTATCACATACTCTCTCTTATTTATATTATATTTTCATTATGTTACAATCTTTATATAGAAAACATTGGTTCGAAAACCACTTTCTATAAACGGCAAACGTGGCCGGAGAGGACTTTTTCTTCTGACAATGTGGCTGCAAGCTGAAGCACGTAGCATCTTATAAGCTACAGGACAAAGTCTTCTGTCAAACCAGAAGTTTAGAATTTTCTTGTCTTCACCATCTTCTATTCGTTCATTTAACACGCAAATCCACACATATTTTCATCATCTTTAATTGCTTCTCTCTTTCTCTCCAAAAGATTGCCTTAGATATACTTTTGTGTATCTCTTCTCGTATGTTATCGTCTCCCCCCTCTCTGTCTCATAATCATCGTCTTCTTCTGAATTCAGCGCCCACTGGTTGTTGTTCAGCAAGCCCCGTCACAATGTTGTTTGTCATTCACGTGAATTGAACATGCAAAGCCACGAGGGTGGGCGAATTGAGTACGATGGGATGAAGAAAAGGATAGAAACAAGAGGAGAGACAGAGAAATTGGAGAAAAAATATAATGAAATGGGCAGAGTAATAGAGAGAATTATGAAAAGAGATAGATTGAAAGATCAATGTGATGTAAAAGATTATCAAGAAAAAACTATACGTATAATGAAAGAAGGTGAGAAGAGAGAGAGAGAGAAAGAGAGGAGCAAAAATGATGCAGTTGAAGGACAAAATGCTAATCTATATACATATAGTTGTATTGAAAGTGTTAATATGAACTTGACTAAACATTATAAATTGTAATCGTTATACGAATTGTAATGGAAATATGGTTAAAGACGTTTTCGGATGATTTTACACATTTCGCCCTCAGGGCAAGTTGTATTGATGAAACTTTTAAGTTGGAAGCAAGCAATAGAAAGTACACACAAGAAATAACATCCCTCTGGCACGTTGACTAATAAGGCTGGTGGAAAAGTACAACAGGCTGTATGGAAAAGAGACAGCAAGTCGTAGTTGTGTACTGGGAGCAGAATAGGGGGGGGGGGAGAGCTTTTTGGATGCCTTCTCTGTATGTTTCTCTTTTAAGCTTTCGCCTAGAAGTACAGAATGGCACTTTAAGGGATCATCTGATTCTCCTCTGGAATTTCTCAATTAAAGAAGAAAAAAAATGTATATTATATTGCAAAAATTCGTAAATATCAAGAAGCGCTCTCTTAATATGTGGCTTCTAGAATGAGAGAGTAACAGACAACGACAGATGAAGAGTAAGAGTGGCGAAAAAAATCGCGATAGGGTCTTGGAATCAAGCATGTTTTGATTAAAATGAAAACACAACCGTTCTGTACTATCCACTACTCATTTGAATTTCAAGTCACGTGAAAATCACGTGGGCATTGAAAATCACGTTTATTCCACGTGCGCGCCAATGATCACGTGGAAAGAAACGATTGTTCAAGCGAATGTCTCTCTTTCAAACAATCAGAAACAATTGAACTTTCCTCCAACTTTTTGATTTCATCTTATTTTTTTTTGACATAGAGAGAGAGAAATACGGATAGAGAGAGAGAGAGAGAAGTTTTTCTCTGCTAATCTTACGAATGTTGTGAGTTTAATAAAGACTTGAAGCAAGATTAAGGTAAAAGCTTACAATATTTGGAGGGGAGCTTGTTCATTATGTTTTGCAAAAACAAAAATGTTATGAAAGAAGAACGTGTAATGATGGAGAGAGAGGAAAGTTGGATTGGGTTGAAAATGTAAAGGAGACGTTTGAGTAAAGTGTGTAAAACCGCTTTTCTGGTCAAGAGAAATGAAATAGAGAGAGGGAGAGAGAGTGGGAGACATGAAGTAAGAGTACGAGAGAAGGAAAGAGAAGCTTTGAAGCTTATAGAAAGTCAAAGAACGTTCAGAAAAAGTCTTGATTGAGCAAAAGAACAAGTGGTGGTGGTGGAAAACAGGAAAAAGTTAGAAGTAGAAAGAAAGAAGAGGAAGAATACGGCAATACGGGGAAGACTATTTGAACGTATGATGACGATGATCCATTAGTAATGATAATAGTGTGTACGTGTGCATGTGTGCAAGTATGTGTATGTGTGTGTGTATGTGTGTGTGTGTCTTGGTCGAAAAGGTAATCGTTCTTATGGTGAGAAGCCAGTTGAAGCAGATGAATTATTATATTTATGTAATAATAGAATATTTCAACTCTATATGATTATTTTTAGATCATATAAATAGAACTGCCTGTATGACCAGAAATGATTTTCTCTTTCAACAATGTGATTGAGAATCAAATTGACGAGTACTTATCCATGAAAATGGTAAATTACAGAAACAAATGACATGGGGACAAAGTATGTTTTCACATCCTTCTGCTCCTCTTCACCCCCGTCCTCACCCACTCTCTCTTACTCTATTCCTCTCTCTATCTACATCTCTCTCTCTCTCTTTATTTTCGATGAAGAATAACGAAAAGTTCAACGGAGAGAAAAAATAGAAAGTAGAAGGCACCACATGAATTTGTTGAGAAGAGGAGGCAGAAGCATGGATATTCACAATCATATCTTCAAATCAATGTTGCAGATGCACTTCAATGTCCTTTGCATTCAATTCAAAACTCGTGCTTTTGATGTCTGCTTGTGGAGATGAAATAAAATGAAAAACATGTGGAACAACATAGGATTTGGATGAGAATTTGGAATGAAAAAAAATAGAATGTACACATACATGGAAGATCTTTAAGATTCATTAGGATCGCCATGTGATTGTGATGATGACGAAGTAAGTGATAAGAAAGATGTTCAAGTGACTGATGAAAGATGAAGTATTGCATCATGATGCGTCATCACATTCGATAACACATAAGCATCCTGATAATATACACTTAAACATCGATGAAAAATTTTAAGGGAATAGCTATTTCGTGGATGAACTTAGAAAGTTCTTAGCTTCTGCCTTTGGGACTAAGGAGAAGAAGCCTCGATTCTTCCGACAAACATTCCAAAGCTTCTTTTCCTATCGCACTTACAAGAAATCATCAATTTCTATATATTATTTATATAGTTTCTTATTTTTCATCTTCTAGCATTATGGGATGAGAACAAAAAATCTGCGACTATTTTGAACTACTGAAGCCTTTGGCTGAACAACGATCACAGCCGATAGTGTTTGGGAGAGACGGGGAACGAGAGGTGGTTGTGGTGGTTCGCCTGCTGCTGCTGCTGATGCAAGTGGTGGTGCTGGGGTGTGGGGAGGACCCCTCAGCGTCTGGGCTGACTAGCCTAGCAGCGGGTATATGTGTGTGTGTGTGCAGCCACAAACAACAACGCGTGGTCAAAGCTGATTTGCCTCGGGGCATGTTGTGTGTGAGAAGAAAACGAAGAGGGTTTGCAGTCGTTCCTTGTACCTCCTATCTCCTCTCTAATGATGCTACAAGATATTTTGAGATAAGTATTTGTGGATGAAATTATAGAAGGGAATTGGAGCCGAAAGCGTTCAGGGGAGAAAAAGCTCAGCCAAGTTCTCTGTGTGTAGGTGCGAAACCACGCTGGATTGCTAATAATAGTGTTATCTATGAGTGTCACGAGGGGGAAACACAAGAAACAATCCTTTTGATTAGATGACGATGACCGATGTATCGAAAGTTGCGAAACGTTCCACAGAGAGAAGGAAAGAATGAGAAACAGACAACCAACTGGAACCCATAAAGCATGAAGTTCTAAAATAGAAAAGGCAGGAGAGGATCGTCCCATAAGTATTTAGATGACGCACTCAACGTATTTTGTAATGCACAGCAGTTCATGACATCATGTCCCTATATGGCTTCCATTACTGCTATTGCTGCTGATCATTTCTGCCTTCAGTCGACCACGTGATCGCCGAAAAACTGTACACAAGCAATGTGCGAATTGTATGGAAGGAAGATGTAGAAATCAGAAAAAAAAAAGATAGAAAGAAAAAAAACAGAGAGCTAGGCGGAAGAAGGGAAAACAGTAGGAGAATGGGGGAGAGGTACAAAGAGGTGCAAAAAGGTATGACGAGAAGCGCTGATAAAGATAGAGAAACAGAGAGAGGATGGAAAACCAAAAAAGACTTTGCCCTATATATGGGAAACCAGAATCGCAGTTGTTCGAAGCCACAACGTCATCATCTGACATCAATGTGTTGAACGTGAAATATCAACTGATAATACTTTTTTCTTCCAGCAATACTATTGAGAGCTTGTATCTGACCCTAGACAATTATACGTCATTGGAGTAGTGTCTATGGAAACATTATTTGTGAGAAGAAGGAGTCAAAAAAAAATTTCTGTCAGAAATAGCTTTGTAGAAGAGAATGAAAGAGTGTGAGAGAGAGAGAGAGAGAATGGAATGAGACGAAAAAAAATGATGAAATTTCCAGCCACGCATTGTTTTCGTTCAAAGTACAGAAGAACAGATCGTATATTGATACAGCTAGATGAAGCAGTAAATGCGGTTGAAAATTAGCGATTTGTTTTTGTTTTTTATTTTTCTGTCCTCCAAATAAACAAAATTGGTCAAGAGCGAACGTAAGCCGTAGTTAGTCAGCTTGACAACAAGAAAACAGGCGTCCATTTTTGCTGGAGAGTATAAGAAAATATATTTGAGATTGATGACCACTAGCCTCCCGATAGAATGAGCAATATGAGAGTTGGAATGATAGAGAATGAGCACAGAGAGTGAGGGACTAATAGAGAAAAAGAGAAATCGGAATTCGTTGGTCATGGTGGCTAATTGTGCAATAGGACGGCAAAATTTGTGCCGCTTTGTGGCCTTATGGCCGTTCAGGCTTGTTGTCAAGCTTGCCTCTACGTTTTGTCATCTTCGCCGATCATGTTTGGTTCATAGTTCGTTTCCTTTCTGTCTTCTCGTTGTGGTATCCGGAAAAACGAGGTTCTCGATTGCTTACTGATCCACAAAAGATTCGAGCATAGCAAAAGATATGGAAGGAAAAGAAAGAGAACGAAATGGAAATATGTATGAGAATTGAGCTTGGATAAACAACTGGAAGTTTTTTTTTCCTCCATCATACCTCTGTGTATGGCAAATTCTAACTGGGAGCGTGATTAGTAAATGAGGTGAGTGTGTCCAAAGTATCAAGTCCAAATGATCAATTCATGACTCTACTTGGAAGTTATAATGTAGTTGAAATGTGGGGAATTCCGCGTATAGATAAGAGCACATGGAATGAGCAAAAGCCCACGTGGCTATTGGGAACATTTGGTTTCCCTTTCAAATCTTTAGTTTGCGCCTTACGTTCAGACTTTCATATCTTCACACTCTCTCTCTCTTTTTCTTTCTCTCGAAAGAATTGTCTGAGATAGGGACGAACAAAAAAAAGTGAGAAAACTCTATAAGCTGACCACATATGGATATCTGACGTTGGTGGATTAGAACTTTGGAGGCTCTCCCTCTGTATGTTCCAGTTGATCATTACAAATGAATTGTGGCCCTTGAGGCTAAGCAAACAACTCGCACACACGTGCATTTATAATGATTTCCGCTAAAAGCTATTCCCCCCACCCAACATAGTTCGTTCCAACAAAAACTGGTCTCTCTCTCTCTATGTATCTCTGCTTACTGCTTCTCACGTGCTCTCTTCGCTCTCAGCATTTGAAAGAGAATGTTCTGATGTGGTAATGATTATGATCGCTAGACCACCGGTCATCAAAGCTTCTGGTACTAACCGGTACGGCTTCTTCTCATTTTCCTCTTGAATTCCTAATTTCTCATCAACTTTTTTGGAAGTATTAGGAAATCATTTTTTCATCAGATGTCCAATCACTTCAAAATCATATTATTCGGCTTTAATCGTTTCTTTGTCATTTGTTTTTATCAACTTTTTCGATTATCAAATTACTTCTTTTTGGCTATAAATCGTTCGGTCCGAACATCATCTTTCACTAATCATCGATGCCATATAGGGAAGTAACATTGATATTCAATGAAGTAAGAAGCTTTTGACATTTCGTAAGCCTGTCGATTACATTGGAATGTTCTTTTCGAGGTGTTTTCCCACTCGTCTTTTAGCAGCAGAAAAACGATACGTGGACTGAACGATAACACCCAAAATAGCCATGCGGATTGCTGAACAGAGAATGTGAAAATGGAAGTTAAGTAGGGAAGTAGAGAAAGAGAGAGAGAGACAGTAGTGATAGATGGATGCAAAGAGGAAGAGAATGCTAGTGAGACGACGCATTGGAATTAAGAGAAATAACCAATGTTTAGTTCATCGGGATCACTATGAAGTTACGAATGATGACTTCGATGCTGAAGAAGCAGTAGTCGTCTTCAGACACTTCCTTTAATGGCTATGGAAGGTCACAAATATCTTGAGAACAGAAAATATTTGTGTTGAGGTTGAAGAGCATTCGATGTTCTGTTGTAATGAATGAGAGAGTATGAGTTGAGTGAAGAAACAAAGGAGAAAATGAGAAAAAAGATAAAAGGACGATGATAAGCTTGCAATGGCTGTTTGCAAGAGACACCTAAATAGACAAAATTTCACGTGGTTCCCATGTGATGAGCGATCAAAAGACACCTAAAGCGAGGAAAAAAGAGAAAAAAGGTGAGATAGATAGATGGAGAGAGAGTGAAAAAGAAAACTGAAACAGACAAACGAGGAAATGAGGTTCAAACGGCTCAACTTTGCCATCCTCATAACCAATATGGAAACACATTGCAATTGCATGACGTCATTAGTACAAAAAAATTATAAAAAAAAAACATGAAATCAATGAGAGTTTAAAGAATTCGTTGAATACTCTCTCTCTGCATCAACAAGCAGTATGTGTGGATTATCAGAAATAGAAAAAAAAAGAGCAAATTGTTTCTTGTTCTCTCACTAATTTCGAGATGATATGATCACGCTTCAAGCTTTAACAAAAACAAAACGGGCAGCAGCTTTTATGAAGGAGATGTGAAAGCAAGAGAGATATACAGAGAGAGAGAAAGAAAGCAGAGAGAGAGAGAGAGAGAGAGAGAGATAGCAAGATAGAAATGGAAGTGTAAATGTTTTCCAAAGTAAAAACAGTTCTGAATTCATAATAATTGGAAAAGAAATACATTTTTGCAAAGTTACGAATGAGTTGCTGATGGCCTGAGTTCGAACTTGAAACGAACGTTGAGCTTAAACGGAAAAAAATATGATGTCATTTGCATGCTTTATCGTGGCCGGTAACAGTCGTAGAACTGGGCTGTTTCTCTCTCTGTTTCTATTCTTGCCTATCTCATTCAACTCATATGTTTGGCAAAGACTTTACAAGCTCAATGACAGATCGTGCAGAGAAGGAGGAAATAAGAGATTTGCCTTAGGCACATAAAAGCAGCGAAGATATGTCCAAGTATGTCAGAAGAAAAGTTGATTGTTGGTTTGCTGCAAAAGGAGCAGGATGAATAACTTATAACCATAGAAGGAAATGAGAGAATATGACGAATGAAGAATATGAGAAAGAGAGTATAAAAGGAAGAAGTGGGTGCAGATATGTCTATTCTTTCAATCTGTCAACCAAACATTAAAATGCTTTCTGAAGATTGTAGAAAATCAGAAGACGTGCAATATGATCGTTCGTGACGTTATAACCCAAACTTCTTGTGCTTCTACTCTCTTGCGACACATCTCATCAATATTCTCCATTTATTTTTCTTCCCACATGAAAAAAACTTTCTAAAGTAATCTGCACTTACATATGTGGAAAACCTCTACTGCAGCTGTTAGAACCAAACATGAAGAAGAGCAGGAAGAGTCTTTTTTTTTTCGTCCGACGGAAAAGCCCCTAGGGCAATGCGAACAGTTGCCTCGGGCTATCACCGACTTTATAATCAAATTTTTGCACTCAGAGAATAGCCAAATTTAGAAAATAATTATGAATAAATGTATATTTACATGAAGACGATCAGCTAGAAGATCATGATCTTCAAGAAAGGAAGCAGAAAGAGCTACGGGAAGTGTGACAGATGAAAGGAATAAGCCTTCTGAAGGCGAAGGGAAGTGACCATACGATGGTCAACCCTTCCAATTACACTACATATCATCATTGGCCTTTCTGTTGTGGCTGCTCTGATTTTGTTTTTTTTATTTCCAATTTACAATGGCTCAGGCTTTTCTTCAAATCTCCCACACACAACAAGAATTTGATTCTAACGATTTTGCAGAAAAAGGCGAGAATGAAGATGAAGCTTTTACAAGCGAGATCTGTAGCCGATAAAAGGAAGAGCGAGGAGAGCCTGATTATGAGCGCTAGCGGGTAAGGGTCCATTTCGATTATGGAATGAAAGCTGCTAATCCGGCCGCAGGCGTTTTTAATGAAAAGAAGAAGCAGCTCATGGCTATTCATTCTAATTATTAACTAAAAGCTTTTCAAATCAGCTTTGACTTTTGTTCAGCAAAGTGTGATCGTTGGAAGAATGAAGGGAATGAATGATGATAAGAAAGAAGGAATTTGAGCGTCTCTCTTCCAGCAACGAATTGTCAGGGAAGTGTGGGGATTGCAAAAGGATGAATGGACGAAGAGTATTATTTACCATTCCAAATATCATATTGAGTGTTAAAGGAAAATAAAAAATCTTCCTCCACATTTGCATATTTCTGTATTTGGTCCTTATGTGAAGAAGGCGAATAACAGAAACCGATGATGAAGGAGAAGCACAAGATTCTATTAGCACCACGGACGTAGACCAAAACAACAATTTTGACACAGAAAACTGGACGGACAATATCGCTGAGAATGATAGAGAGAGAGAGAGAGATGAATAGAGAGAGAGAGAATTAGAGAATGAAATCACTTGTATATCTTTGCAACCTTTAGAGGGATTCGCTGTGATTTGTTAATTTTCAACACCATTTCTTCAATTAAAATTTGAAGAAAGGAATACATAAACATCATGATCTGAAGTCTGTTAATCCGCACAATCGCAATCTTTCTCTCTTTTTGGAAAGTTGATAAAGACAACATTGAGATTGGATAATAACATGCTTTGGCATAACCACATACATACATAGACACACACACACACACACACACATACCACACCACACACACAGCTACATACATACATACACGCTAAAGCCGTTAATAATTATAAAAATACACAGAATAGCAGAATCTGAAGATTTAATGAATGTGCTGAAAGACATGGAAGGCTTTGACAAAAAAAAAAGATGCAGGCGACGCGAAAATGCAGAGAAAACCCAACACTGGCCAGACAACAAGGCAAGAAGTTTGCTCTCTGAACAGAAATAGAAAGTTTCAGGAGCTCTGCAACTAGGAGAGAAGGGAAGTGAAGGGGGGATGGGGGTGAAGTAGCTGAGGAGAGAGAGGCCTCGTTACTAACCAACACCCTAAAAGCTCTATTTGAACTTTTCTCAACTTTTCTGGTCTTCGAATTCATTTCATATTCCATTATCATACTTTCATTATCATTCGAATGTTTCGATAGGAGGAAGGAGAGAGGAAACATTTTGAATGAAAAAAATTTAAAAATCCAATTGGTTGGGGTGTGTGTGTGGTTGTGCGCCGGTTGATACTTTCGTCAGCCATTTTTGAATGAAAACGTTTCTCTCGTCAATGGCATCTGTTTCCAGGAAATGTTGTGGTCATTAGTAACTTCAACATCAAACTGTTGGGGAGATGATTAAAATAATTTCCAATGGGGTGGCCGACTGACGACGCCGAAATTGGCAATCGTGACGAAGATAATTTGGTGAGTTGTTCACTAGATTGAGACTGATCAGACATCATATGGCTAAAAGACGAAGACGAAAGAAATTCTTCCGGGTCACGAAATTGACAGAATCTGGCCGAGGAGTCTTCCATGAATCACGTAGTCACATACACACAGCGTTCATATAGCATTTGGGCAGAAGCATGAAAATAGGCGAAGCAGAATTAAATCAGAAATTGAACATCCGGACAGAATGACGAATAAATCGCCAAAGAGTGAGAGAGATAAAGAGAGAGAGAAGGTGAGAAAGAGAGAGAGACAGATGAGAGAGAGAGGTGTTTATGGATATCAAAAGGACAAATTTAAAAAAAGAAAGATTCATTATCATGTAAGTATTCAATTAAGTAATAAATAAAATTCAAAACTTGTCAACTAAAGGACAATTATGAGGATAAAAGTCTCTCATAAAGTATTTTATTTTTTTCAAGGGAAAATAAAAGGAAGAAAAAAATATTTTGAGAAAGATCTCTTACATAACGTGTAAACTGAAAGATTAAAAGAGAAAATGAGTTCAGAGGGACAAATACTAGAAGAGAGCTAGAGAGAGAGAGCTAGAGAGAGAGAGATGATGAGCCGATGGAGGAAGAAAAATGAAATTTATGCTAATTTATATGATGATTAATGATTTGAAGAAGTTTTGGTCAGTTAATTTAACCAAAAATCATAATCTTCTCTTTCTAATATAGTTAAGCTAATATAAAATATTCTTAATATTTCCATAAAAGTCTTTGATTTGTGAACACGTGGATGTGCAACGTCATTTCGTGTGTATGTGATAACGTGCGAAGAGAAAACAGCGTTTTTTGGTAGATTTCTTTGAAACATGCATGCATAGAAGTGAAAAATGGAAAATATAACATCTACAAATGGAATGTGAAGAAGCATTAATAATATAAAAATTTGCATATATTACATCTAATTAGCTTAAAATAGCAGCACGTGGATGGTTGTGTGTGTGTATGAGATAACACGTGGTGGCATTACTGACTACTATTGCATTGAGAAAATTATTTTGATATTCTAATGAATGAGGGAGCGGTCGCATTCCATTTTTCTGTTTCTTCTTCGTCATCTTCTTCATTTCGTTCATTGTGTTGGTCGTTTTCGTCTTCTTCTTCTTCTTCACTCTACTTTCATGTTCAGCTTCTACTTGCTGCTACTGCTGCTGCTGCTGATGCTGATGCTTCTTCTCTTCATGTTCATTTGATCAAATACAGCAATGAGTATCATGTTATATAATCTGTATATGTACATGTATGGGGCATGTTTACATTCCCATCTAAACCTTCAAATAACAAAATTTTTTAATCAAGAAAATGAAAGCTTTTAAACAGCCTTTCTCATCAATTCTCAATCATCATCAAACCTGACCACGTGACTTCTATTGTCCAAAAATGTACAACTACATCTGATGATGTTTGAGCTTTTGTTATTTTTTTGTCAAGGGGTTTCACGTCATTCGAAGCGCAACATGTACTCTCGAACTGCAATGAATGATGTATGTGGTAATATGTGATTTAATGTCTAATGAGGAGGTTACTCTAAAATGAATGAAATAAGGGGCAAATGGAGGGATTCAGGTAGAGATGCAGCATCAAGTGAAATCATAGACTATGTGTGATAGTGAGAGAGAGAGAGAGTGAGTGAGTGCGTGTGAGTGGAACAATGAAGTTAACAGAAATCTGTTGCTGAATAAGGAAATAAGCTTAGCTATTTTAACAACGACTTATCATCGTTTACTATCTGATGGAAATCCTCAAATGGAAGAAGAGGATGAGAAGCCACTAATTCAATTGAGATTATTTATGAATAAAATTATTTTTAAGGTTCTACGTGAGATTTTGCAATATCACTCTGAACCAATTCATTCTTCTGCTAATGAATTCATATGCTTTGTAAACACTTTCGTTCTTTTTTCTTTTTTTTTTGCAATCTATCCATCTAAAAAGCAAAAGACCCGCTTGAATCGCCCTGAGGCGTCAAAGGGAAAGACGAGAAACATGAGATATTCCGATGAGTTGTTGTACATTTTCTATACGCAGACAGTCAGAGACAACGAGAAAAGTACGGCCGTGGGGGTGGGTGGTTCACGTGGTGAACATGGCGAAGAAAAATAGGAAAAGAACCAAAAGAGAAAAAATGGGGCATAAATTAAAAGAAAGAGCATGCCTAATGAGGAGAATTAGAGATATAAAAACCGGGAAGGAAAGGTCTGATGACTGCTCAACAAGCTCTTCGGGCTTGTTGCCTGACTAGGCTTCACATCCAACACAACATGATGATGGCTGCTAAAGTGGGAGATCAATGATCGACATGAGTACTTACAACAAACGGAAACAAATGAAAAAGGCAAAACTATGTGTGCTTGACGGCTTCATCACAAGCTTTTTCTTCCTTTCATTTGCCTTTGGCATAACTTCAAGAATTCATCTCCCGTCTTGTTCAGAGGAAGACAAGATAGAGACAGAGGGTTGGAGATAGAGAGAAAGAGATAGAGAGAGAGAAATAGATAGAGAGAGAGAGAGAGAGAGATGTGTAAAGAGAAAACAAGCATGTTTTACTCAAGAAGGAGATCATTCAGATTTCTCACAGAGAGCTTTTCTTGCAAACTTTTCGCAAAAATAAAGAGTAAATGTGATTTTTTGAGTTAAAAAACATTTTTTTTTCTTTTTTTTTCATCATTGAAATTTTCGTTTCTGCGAAATGAACATCTGGAGATTGATAAAGTCAGCCGAGTATTTCCGTTTATGGGAAAACAGTTTATTGAAGCTTAATGGAACCTATTGATCATCGCAACTTCATAGAACGTTTCTATAGTTTACATCAGAAGTTGACAGAGGGAGAGAGAGAGAGAGTTAGAGAGAGAGGAGTAGAACGAGAAAAACGGCCATATATGGTGTGATCATAATTTGAATGAATGTTCTTTCAACACACACACACACACATACACACACTGCCAAGAGTAAAGAACTTGGAAGGCAAAAGCATGAAAACCAATTTCTAGCATTGAACTGATTGATCTCAACTTTTGACCATGTGCCATGTAAAGTACATAGATGATAAGAAAAGAAACAAATGAACTGCAGATAAAGAACTAGCAAAACATTACTACTGGAAGCGCAAAGGGAGCAGTATACATGCTCTCCTCCATCAGGTAGATAAGTAGACAGAGAAGGAAGTTAAGAGTGTGTAGATGGAGTAGTAAATGTGTGAAATTGGTTGAGAGAGTTGATAGATTGCAAAAAGCTGAGCATATAGATATCCTAAAGCAATAAAAGGGATAAATGGACTTTCACCTAGTCAGAATGCTTTATGTTATCAGTGGTCTTATCTTCGTCCACGTGTTGGTTTGTTCGATATTTCCTTTCTTGGCAAGACGGAAAAAAGAAAAAAAACAGACATTTGGGGACTTTCCATAGAGAGTATCTTATCAATTCTTTCATCATTCTAATGACTAAGGAAATAATAATTTTACAATGATGTACATGTGAAGTACACATGACAGCAAACGATTGTTCTTTGAATGGTCTGAAAGCTCACATTATGATATTCAGTAAGTGATGTTCCATGATCTTCTTTTTTAACTTTTCAAGGGTATTACTACCATGTCTATCTCTCCTGTTGGATCTTCCTCAAGCTTATGAAATCTAATTCGGTTTCGTCTCTCTCTAACACTCTCTTTCTCTCTCTATCACTCTTTGATCATAATTTTAAAGGAGATTCAAAGAGAGAGAAAGAACATACAAAGAACGATCAGCTAGAATACCGTTTGATATACATTTCTGACTGACTATTTCAAGAGTTCTCTTCATATATACTCACAAGGGACTTTCAAGCAATTCATATAATCTCAAATCTCACAGATTAGAGGGTGGATAATTAATTTTTTAATAAAAATTGTTTTTCATCTGGATTTGTTGAAGTTTGCATTTTAGCCAAATGCTCTCAATCGCCATATAAAGCCTATCAGATGACCAGCTGAATCCGTGCGGATCAAAATTGAAATCTGTTATAAGATTTCATTTTTCATGCTTCAGCTTCAACTACTTTAAAGATTGAAAAATTGAAAAATTAATTCTTGCCATTGTAACTCTGAGCTATGTGATCATTGAATATAAAGCCGTCGAATGAGTGAAGAATGTGGGTGAGGGAGGGAAAGAGAAATGTCTTTCTCTGAGAATTGAATGGCTAACAGGGGTAATACCGACTACTCGACTAACAAATATTATTTTTCTTTAATGAAAATTTAAAATTTCTTTTCGAGCCTATTCTGATTTTCATATATTCCACGTATGTTCCATATACGACGACGTACGATGATTGCATCATTTCATATTCGAATGAAGAAAGAGACAGAGAGCGGTTGTGTCTGAACAATTAAGTTTTTAATTTAATCTTCAAACATTCATTTTTAATGTTATTTTTCGGTAAAAACATATGAACATGAAGAGATTTTTGATGTTTTACACACATTGCTTTTCATATTGAATATAAGATTTACAAGGAACTTTTTTGAAACAGGCCTTCGCTGATGTTTAGGCTATGTGACCTTCTTCTCTCTTCCTCACTCTGACCAAGAACAATCCCACATTTGCTCCAGGAAGTTAGACGCACGCAACGCAACATGGAAAAGCGTTCAATCGCACCTTTCCATAGTCAACTTTTGTAAATAGAAAAGAGACTTCCTTTTCTTCTATAGTTTGCATTGATTTCGTGATTTCCTCATTGTTACGTTCTCCTTAACTTAACATACAATTTTTACATACAATATGTATTTCAGGTAGATTGGACGAGCACAAGAAGCTTCTGAAACGAAGACTGGCGTTGCAGCTTTTTTTCATTCCACGAGCACAAAAGGCTTTTGGTGTTGCAGATGAGTCCTCTGAAGTAATCAAGGAAAACGAGATATACGGAGGATGTGTCTCTCCGATTTCGTCCTGTGCGGCGGTAACATATGCCCACCGATCGCACAAACGCACAGGGCATTGTCGAAATCCGTAGTTGCGATAATTCCGACATCAGTCACTCTATGAAGGTTTCTCAAACCAAAATTTTTTTATAATTGATTCAATATTTTGTAGGTGATTATAATTGATTCTCTCCACAACTTTGTGGTTTTGTTCTCCAGTGCCGGTCATCATATCTTTGATGATTACCCTACTATGAGTCGTTCTCCGCAATTATTCAAATGGTTTCTCGGCTATGGTTTGAGTTACAAAAATGAAGGAGGCCAACAAGTAACTTATCGCTCCCGTCGGATCTGTACGGTTGTGGCTGACTATAAAGGGCGGATGCTAGCGAGATGCTTCCATTGACGGTGGCGATTCTGGTGGTCCGTGTTATTCAGAGGACCGGTGTCTGTTGGAGATTATGGTATCATCAACAACAACTGATCCTGAGCTCGGATCCGAATATGATTGTGAAACAATGGAAGATCAGTTGCGAGATGCATCGAGCTCTCCCGCAGGTTTATATCATGATCTGGGAGCTATCCGAATGGAACGTAGTGTGTTTTGAAAAATATTGGGTAAAAATATAAAACACATGGTCTAAGCTTAATTGGAACACCACCAGAGTTGAAGGTTTTTTCTTTTTGGAGTCCCAATAAGCGCTTTTTTGTTGTCAAGTCTGGCAGTTTTTAATGTCTTCTCCAATCGATAGCATATCGATTACAATATTATTATGAATCTTCTCTAGCTGATCGTTCTATGGGGTATTGCCCCGTCCTGTCTTCATGTTGTCATCAAAACGGAAACAATGAAACGGAAAAATGGAAAGATTAAAGTTGTTTCGAGAATAGGGATCTATCCCCGTATTCCTCAGACAAATTACATCATTCTCTAATGAGAATGTTCGGATGACGAAAAAAAAAGGTTTTCTCATCAAAGCTCATACAGGTTTTCATAGACGTCAATGCTTCAGATGAATTTCATCATCATCATTAACTTCAGTCATTTCCGTGTGTGTGTGTGTATGCATGTTGGAAGTGAAACGGAATCATGGGGAATGGAAAGATGTTCTATCCTGATGTAGTATATGCTTCTTGTTTAAGCAAGTGAAAGAAAACATCTTCGTAGGCGATGATTCGTTTGAACCTTTTCATCCTATTTTTGCAAGCAAGCTGTTAATTAGCATATTGCTTGCATTCATGCTCAGCTTAAGGTTGCTAAGCTGAGAAGTTAACAAATAAATTTGTTATGAATACAGCTTTTTCGAGAACTAGCAAAAGCAAAAGCCATGCAGTTCAGAGGGATCAAGAGAGAGAGAGATAGAGAGTTGAAGGTTTTCCTTATTGTTTTATTTACTTCCTTATTAAAGTGACTGATTGAGAAGAGAGAGTAAGAGAGATAGAGAGAGAGAAGCTGGGGGTAGAGACCTCGTCGCCTATATCGGTATGGACATTGCAAACGAGCTGTTTTTAATTATCAAATTGGTTAAAAAGAAATATTTTCCAAATCTAAAATTAGGTTAGATCTGTGCTATTTCAGCTTAAATGGCATTTTGTCTTTTGCAGTTTTTGAGATCACAAATGACATCATGTCCGTGGCTTTCTCTGCAAAACGGAAGTTAAAGTAATATCTCATTTAGAGAGTGTGTGTGAGATGTGATAAGATGAGCTCTAGAAGTAAGGAAAAGCCTTTAGAAGGTCAATTTCTCAATTATGACATCACCTTGCATACTTGGAACTGAAAACTGTATGTAAAGAAGTCTTTTTCGTGTCAATGTGATGTTTAATCATCTGCTAAACCAAAAATTAATAAAATGTCAGCTTAAATTCCGGCTGTTAAGTTTTAAATAAATAAAATCGTTTGACATATTTCAAGGAAAAAGAGGGGGACACTCTTGAAATATGGAAGCATCCAAGATGAATGAGCAACTGTGCATGTGTGTGTATACATATGAGTTTATACTTTCAATTTAATTTATCGTTTTCATCATCTGAAGACACTTTTGACTTCATTCACTTTCTAACTATATCCATCCATTCCCCTCTCATCCTTCCTTCCAACCACGTACTCTCTCGCTTACTTCAACTCACACGCTGTGTCTATCATTCGCATGTATAGGCTCTTGTTCAATATAATGTCAAAATTGAATAACCTTCAGAAGTTTTAATGAAATATAAAAACCTTCAAATCTTATAGTGAAAGCACGTGGTATCATTCTTCTTTTAACTTTTTTTTCTTACACGAAATGTCATTGCATTATGAATTGGCGGCGGAGAGGGGGGGTGATGATGCATTTCAAAGAACGAACATACTCTGTAAACTTCTAAAATCAGACGATTCATATCATTCGATCACAAATCGCCATCTTTCATATGTTTTTATTTATTTACTAATTAACATATTGGCATATTATAAAATAGATATTGATAATGTATCTATCAGATTGCATCAGATAATATGCTCTTCACGTGTTCATCATGATGTCCGCCGATGGTGTGTGTCTGATGAAATATCAGCAGCGTGGAACTGTATATGATGAAAACCTTCTATGTTTTTACATGAATTTGCTTAAATACAAAGTGCAAATGAGAGAAAGAACTTCGGAAAACTCTATGTCAAAGATCATTGGACCATTTAGTGTGTCTTGTGTTGGTCATGATCTATCATGGGTTCGTCTTCTCTCATTAGATTTCTATCTATCAGACATGTCTCTTCTCTCCTTAAACACTTTATTGCATTGGCTGTCTATCTATCTCT
This sequence comes from Auanema sp. JU1783, assembly GCA_943334845.2. Lineage (NCBI taxonomy): Eukaryota > Metazoa > Nematoda > Chromadorea > Rhabditida > Rhabditidae > Auanema > Auanema sp. JU1783. Next base: position 115,289 of record CALQYR020007490.1, on the reverse strand, counting down.
CACTGTCTTCTATTCCATCCTTGTTCTGTTGGTCTTATGACGATTGATAAATAAGTTCTGCTATTTCACGTGTTCACATCTACATCCAATTGCTGATACTAAGAATATCAATCAGAGAAAATGAAAAGAGAACACACATTCTCAACTATTTCAGAACAGTTACAGGCACATTGACACGTGCATACACAAAGGGATTAACTCTCTGGAATATAAAAAACAATCAAAAAATTTAAAAAATGCTTCAAAGCATCTGCAAACCAAAGTCACAATAGAGCTGCAGCTCTTTAGTCTGCAAATTTGCAGGGCCAAAAAAAAACGGAGAAAAAAAAATGAAATTTATAAAAATGAAAGTAAAATCATTCACGTAATCCACAGATCATCATGTCTCGAGAGCTAATATATGATTAAACGCAAATTAATTATCTATATATATATTTATATATATATAATATCAATATCTGCTAATTGTGGCATGGAGTTAATGATGAGCTCCATCCACGTGAAAAACACATTTTTAAATTTCAGACATCAGAGAGCGGTTGTACAAGTAGCCATGCCTTTATTTATGCAGCTTCTCTATAAAAAAACAAAGATAGTCCTCAAAAACTTCCGCATGAAGTCGCCCTAGTTTAGTTTTCCGAAACTTTTGAAGCTTTTTTTGTTTTTCTCTCTCTCTCTCTCTTTTCCTCTATTTCTCTCTGAAATTCAGTGTAAATGGGATTACAGCATGCTTTCCATGCTATAACCAAGCTAAGTCTCGAACTTTGCCCTCAACACGTATCCCTTCCTGATTTCAACTTTTGATTTTGCAAAGAGAAAAATCAAAAAACGTTCTCGGCCATACTTCACTCATCTCACTGGACGCAACAACCCAGTTCTATTTGAATAAAACGATCGCATTTAATTTTCGCATGGTGTGAGCTATGGTAGATATATTGTAGATTTAACGGGTGCTAGCAATATGCAGATTCTTAGGTAGCATTGCTTTTTCGACTTCTACATCTTCAGCAACCTCTCATCTGCGTATAACATGGTGGCGCCGACATCATCTCCTCTACTCTTCATGATTGACGACGAGCTCATCAAGCTGGCCGCTGTTTGCATCACACGTGAAGAGCATGAGGAGCTTTTGCGCTATATAATTAGGTGGCCAAAAGCGCTTATTTTCAATCATCACTTGATCAAAGTAGCTGATGCTATGATTGGCCTTAAGGAGCTGCGCTCGGCATTGCCCCTCCAGGGAACTGGACAAAAAATAGGCACCCACCTAGTGCGGAGGTGCTCGTAACTGCTCCCACTCTCGAGGCATATTTTGAGTTGTGGGAACCGAGCAGCGAAATTCGTAGTCTGGATAGCGAGTACTTCTTCCGGTACAATTTCCCTTCTGTTATTGCCTTCTTGGACAAGCGCTTCCCAACCATTTGAAAAATTTTCAGACACATGTTCTTCGTTATGCAAGAATTGTTATCGATAGACAGTTGATCATTCCTTTACTTTGTTTCAAACAACTCGTAACATAGTAAACGATGTGGGATATGAATAGTCGAACCTATGAATGCGAGCTGGCCAGAACAAGTCTCATCGATTAGTATATGTGTTTTAATGGGTGTAATCTTCTTTTTAAACGATCATATCTTACCTCATCATATCAAATTTTCTTCATTTCAAACACAGATAGTGAATGATCAGACCGGCTGATGAATTCAAAGGGCAAAGTCTAGGCGTATGTAACAAGAACTATATTATTTCGTCATTCTTTATAAATAAAACTTTACAAAAGCATATTTATAGTTAATTGAAAAACAGATATTTTTTTATTTCCTTATTGGCTTCTCTACACAAATGGTTTTTGAAAGAGTATTGCAGGCGATCATGCAATCTGCTAATCAACTGTTCAACAAGAATTTGCATCACACTGATTTCACGTACTATTTCACGTAGTTTTTTCACATTCAAAGGTTGTTTATCAGATGGCGAACGGTTGTTGACGTATTTATTTTTTCTCACGATGAGGAGTACAGTCCAACAGATCGAACAGGTTGGCTGGGATACAACGGCATGATATCTTCACTATCAGCTACTTCAAGAATATTCTTTACAGTATTCAAATGAATATTCGGGTTTATCCCAAACTGCTTAGCCAGAGATGCTAGTTGATCCAATGAATCAGGAGCAATGCGCAAGTTCTCGATTTGCAAGGTTCGTCCATCGGATGTTAAAGGGCATGGCTTTGATGACGACAAAAGTTGTCCCAAATCTGCTGTCGATGCAATCGAACTCTGAAATTATATGTCTGATATATAATAAGAGATATTCATTATAATTATTATAATTATTAATACCAAAGAACTTGGACTTACAGAGATCGATGACGTCACTGGATCAGATTTAGGATCAGCCATACGAATATTATTAATATTATGATTTTTTAATCTTAAGGGAATGAAAAAGTTGGTGATGAGAGAACGCTTGTTCAAGGTTTCATCTGAAATTGATAGAAGAGCTTCAGAAGGATGAAATCTTCCAAAATCTTACAGAATGAAGAGGTAGAATCTGTCTCAATGGTGTCTTCATAACTTAGTTCTGAGTCTGAAGTCTGAACAAGTATTGAAACAAACGAGATCAAAGACAATAGCTTACTTGAGATGAAATGAGATCAATTCCAATGAAGAGGAAAATCGAAAAGACTATAACGTTCATAATTCGAGAAGAAAAAAAGATTCAAAAATAGATTTTTCGTTTTGCAGCGTTTTGAGCTGCTTTCCAAATGCTGTGTTTTCCTTAAATATAACGAAATGATTAGAAAACTCCTAAATAAATAGATGAGAAACCTGAAAACGAGCAGTTTACTTGACCGCTGACCACCCAAACGGAAGAGATTATGGTCTTGTTTCTATTTTCTATTGAGGACAAACCAATGTTGAAGCTTTTCTTTTAAAAAAGTGAATGAAAAATAACTTCGAACGAAGGTTGAGAAAACAGAAGCAGAAAAAATATAAAAAAAAAGCCAAAATTTCATTTCCATTCTCTGATTTGTCTTTAAGGTAAACAGACAGTGAATGCCATTCTCTTCATAAACGACCTGCGCTTTAGTCATTTTCCATTTTGAACAAAAAAATTCGAGAAAGCAGTTGGTCATGAAGAAACGTATACCGGAAGATGCTGAGGGACACAGTCATCTTACGGCAGAGGTTTAAATCCAGCTTTGTATTAATATTCAAATATCCTTTGTTCATTGAAGACTTTATTTCCAACCAAATTAGAAATTCTCTTCCAAGCAGTTAGACTGGGAGATGTAAACACCATTTTGGACTTGTATGAAAAGAGAATGAAACTACATACAGTAAATGAGCATGATGGCAACACTGCTTTGCACATTGCATCGATGGTGAGGCCAACCTAGTGCACTCTCAGTAAACTTCTTTTGGTTCAGAATGGGAATGTTCTCATATGTCGTCTTCTGATTGTTTTCTCAACTCCCATCAAGCTATGGAAAATTAGAAACAAGCGTGGGTTGATAGCTGAGGACTTGGCTTGTAATGAACGGTTCATCATTCTTCTTCTGTTCAAGATCTTAAGCTTAACAGTTCAGGATAAAAGAAGATTTACAAATGATTGGAGAAAAGTATGCTCCATATGACGGTTCTGTTCTATTTTTATATTCTTTGTGAAATGATGATTCAGATGTGAGCATGAAAGAAAATCTGAGAATATTGAACTCAATTAAGTCCTGGCCAAGTTCTGCAAAAGTGTTGCTCTCACTTGATGGGGGAGGAATCAAAGTGTTGGCTTTGTTACAAGTGATTAACATTTTAATTTCAATAATTGAACCCTTTGAAGGTTTTAATATTCCTTGATTCCTATATTTCTGGGGGCTTTTTGAGTAAAATTGATATGATAGCCGGAACGAGTTGTGGAGGAATTACGGCTTTGCTCATCGGACAAGGTTGCCTGAATATCTATTTGAAGATTTGAAATTGGTTCTCAGATCATTTGCCGGAAAATATGAGACGCCATTTCTTCGAAATGAGGAACGAGGTTTTCTGTGGAAACAAGGTAAAACTAGTACTCGAAACGACATTCTGACGAAACGAAAAATTCAGGAAAAATTCCCAAAGCATTCATCAGAAGGATTTGAAAAGACGTCGAAAGCAATTTTCGGAAAGAAATCTAAAATGAGTAGTCTTTCCAAAAGGTTCAAATACCATACACGTCACTTTTCCACAAGTTCTTTCAGAGTGTTTGTGACTGTCGCTGACACGTTAACAACTCCTCCGAACTTGGTGCTTTTCCGTTCATACCTTCCACGCATACCAAAAGAGATCTGCAGACAGAACAAGTTCCTGGATCCATCACGGATATTACTATGGAAGGCAGCTAGATGTACTTCGTTAGTTAACTCTTCATAACTTCCATTCATTTCCGTTATAAGAGCTGCTCCATACTTTTTTGAATCTTTCAATGGCTTGTCCGATGGTGGGCTGGTCGCCAATAATCCCACACTGGCGATGATGACCGAGTTCTTCAATATTTTAAAACTGGAAACTCATTACTCAGTAGGAAATAGTCCATTACTATCACATGCGATCTATGTGTAGGATATTAATGAGGAAAAAGAGAAAATCGGACTTGTTATATCCATCGGGACCGGTATTGGACCACCAGAAAAAACCAAAGGCATTGATCTCAACTTGAAGAACTTGGATAAGGTGTGTCAGACAGAACTCAAAGAGTGAGTAGAAGTTTTAGAAAAACCCAATACGATTAGCCCGTGGGTTAATGAATGTCGTAACAACAGCCAAAACTGCTTTCCATCTACTGATTAAAGAGGTTAGCTTCTAAGAAACTGTTTTAATTACGTTTACAGTAATTCATAGGTCACATCATCACAGGGAATGCCTGTGAAAACGGCTCGAGCTTGGTGTCATTCTCTAAGTATTCCTTACTTCCGTTTCAATCCCATGCTTAATTCAGTAAGAACATCATTATGTTTCTAACAATCGAACGGCTTGCAGGATGTACCGCTTGATTGTACAAATGTCGAGAAAATAGTCAACATGATGTGGGAAACAGAGGTGAAGCGTGACCGCAGGTGCCACAGAACATCCAATCAATTGATTTCCAGCTCTACCTTCGAAGTACAGCCATTCATGAGTTCAAACACTTGGCAGAATTACTGAGGATGAAGACAAATTAGAAATTTATTTATTGTGTGATGACGACAGTTTGCTGGTTGTTTTCAATGGTGGTGGTGGTGTTGGCGGAATAGGAACCACACCTGTAGATTTAAAAACTCGCTAAACTATTTCATTTCGATTATGCTAATTATTAAAAAACCTTTTTCCGAGCTTCAGACGAGTTAGATCTGTGGCCTACAAGAAATAATACATGAAAACTGTTAACGAGCGAAACAAATACTTTTGTGATGTGCGTCATGATGATGATGAGAGGAGTGCTTATGGTGCTTCTTGAAAGAGACAATCACTGTCGGTATGCAATTAATGTAAAAATACTTTTCGTACAAGAAGAAGCCATGCTATGGCTATCATAGTTCCAATCACGATTCCAATGTAGAAGGTGTTCTGGGATTCGACCTGCCGTTCTCCACCCATACTTTCGAGAAAATGAGTTCACGTGGCAACTTCCACGTGGATTTCGGATGAGCCACACAAAATATTTTTAAAATTTCAAATCATTTTGATTATAATTGATTTTCGATTAATTAAGTTTTTCATTTCATTTGTTTGCTTTTGATAAACTCGAAATATTAAACAACTTGAATTTCCAGCTTATTCGAATTGAATAATCTGAATGAAGCCTCTCGGATACTCTCATATCCAACAAGCTTCTTTCAGGTTATTCAATTCAGATCGTAGGTTAGGCTGGACTTTTCTTTATCTTTGATATTTGAGTCGTCAGATTTCGCTTCTGTGGGTCCTCACGGGGAGAGGAAGATGAGACTCCATTCACTAGACACTCTCTCCATGCTATACCGTATTTGCTGTATCTCTCGCTCTGTTGGTTATTCTTTTGATTTCATAAAAGCTCACCAACTCTACTCTTGATGATTGTCCGAATCTGAGATGGACTTCTCCCTCTCTCTCTCTTACCCTCTCTCTCTCCCTCTCTCTATTAATTTGCTTTTCGTTGATTACGAGCGATAGCAAGATATAAAGAGATGATTCTTTCATTTCCAAATCAGAGAGAGTTCATAGAAAAGTTGACACGAAATGTTTTTTTCTTTCATTTCTATCCAGAGTAATCATTTGATAGTTTTTTATGATCACATTCACTCATGCAAGAGATGAACTTGAGAACTCATTGGATATTGCATCTCCACCGTAGCGACTAGCGAAACTCAGTTGTGGCCTGTGACGAGGTGACTACGATGAGCATATGTGACTATTCCAATTATAATTTATAGCAAAATTATCTTTTTTTTCTCATTTTCTGTAATGTTTGATGTATTCGTGAGATTACAAACAACAGATATCATTTCTTTTTTTGTTCGAATTAAGAGGTTTGATCTTGACAGAAACACGTACAAACATCGTAATGTGTCTCCACTCCAAATGGAGCAAGCTTCTCCTTGTACTCTTGCAAGTCAATTCGTTCATTTAATTCTTATGATATTCGTTCGTTTTTGTTTTTTTGTCTTCATTCATTCGTCTTCTTGTTCTTTCAAAATTCTTATTTTTCTCACCATGTGCCTTACGGAAGCTTCTTTACCGAAGCAGATCTCTTGAAGCTCGTCGCAAGCTTTTGTCTTCAACTTTTCCAACTTGAACTGAGAAAAACTGCGATGAATTGCCAGCCAATCCAGTCTTTGTCGAATCAAAAAGTTTCTGGACAGTTTGAATTGTGCAAAAAGAAAACTCTCTGAGAGAATTGGATGAGAGAGTGGTTTTCTCGTTTAGTCAATGGTTCAAGGAAATGATGAAAATCAAACGATTTTCGTGTGTCCACACCATATTTGGATGATGGGTGTGTTATGCTTCATCTTTTAATCAAACAAACAGTGTGTTGTGTTCGAAAATTGAAAACTTTCGTATCCACTTTCGGCTCATTTATTCCATAAAAGTGTTTTCATAGTCTATTAGATGTTTTGATGAAGCTAAACGAAATAAAAAAAGTACAAAAAAATTTTTTTTTTGTTTGTTTGAGGTTGTTTCAAGCTTATTCTTGGAAATCTTCAATTTTTGCTTGAAATTCTTTGCTCTAAGCTCAATGGTGTTGAGCTTCTTAATTTCTGGATTGAGCTCGATGACAAAAAAATGTTTTGTCAAAAAAGGGAGATGTTTCTGTTGAGTGTCTTGACAATTCTCATCAAGTGCAAACGATTGAAGATGTCCTCCGAACGAATATTCTCTCGTCTCTGTCGTTCAATCTTTGTTGTTTAACAAACAAGAACGTCTGTGTTATCCGGTCGTTCATACGTGCCAACAACACAGAATCATTCGAATGACGATAGTCGGATTGCTTCAAGCCTTCTCCTTATCCTTCTTCCTCTTCATCTCTACCATCTCTCTCAAAACTTCATGTTTTCTTTTCAGCCATTAAGCTTCTTCTCTTTTTAAGACCAAAAACTTTTTTTTTCCGGTCTTTTACACCTATGTCATCAAGATTCTTCCGTTATTTTTCCTTTATCATCATCCAGCTTTTGACGTTATGATAGTCTGCCAAGTGGATGGGAGTGGTCAGAAGAGGCGGGCATCCTCATAGCCTGTTCGTTTCACTTTGCCTACTTATACTTCACACACTCACCAATAATGTCCTCACATGAAAATGTTTCGACCGTTCCAAATCTGTCCATTCGTTTATGGAACGTTCGAATGCAACCGCTCTCTGTCAATGTTTCGCTGTTAATGTGCATATCCTTGTTCACGTGTTATAACGTGCATTTGCATATTTCCATTTCGTCGTGTTTCTTTAACTGAGCAGTGTTTCAGATGCAATTCGCTATCTTCGTTTTATCCTTGATTTTCGTTTTGGAGTCAGTCCATGCTGACAGTAAGTTTCAATGCTGAATCTTCGCTTATGATACATTTTTTCAAGAAATGTCATGGTGTGACTATTGGTATCGCAGAGGGATTGCCCGTGTTGAATGCACAAGACCCCGACAAGCCCATTGGTCTATAATAAATAAAGAAAACAAAGTTGATGCAAATAGTTTATAACATGGCTAAGCTCGAGTAACCATTTCAAATCATTTTCAGCTCTCTCAATGCCAATCTGTGACGTTGTAACTGATTGGGGAAGATGCCAGAAAGCAGCACATTGTCCATTAGGTTTACTATGCTGGGTCAAAGGAAACCCTTGCTGTACTCCTCAAACCACCAACACCTTTATCCGTCAGACAGGTATTTGAAAAGCCGAAAACAAGAAGATGTCGAATATGTGCATTCCAGACCTTAACCAGCAGACTTGTCCTTCTCCACAGATGATGGGTGTCCAGTGTAATGCCAAGGTAGGGCATCGACACTCAATATCCCTTTTCGAGCATAAACTATCTTCTTTTTCAGAAAATCGTTAACTGGTGTCATTCTGACTCTGATTGCCATTCCTCTGGATTGAACCAAAATCAAAGATGCTGTCCATCTGGTTGTGGTTACAATATGTGCTTGCGCATGACTCCACCTATCGACATGGTCTCAAGACGTAAGATATGCTTTACATTTTCTTTATTATATAACTGTATCCATAGTGTCTGCAATGTCAGTCGTCCCATCGCAATGCCCTCGTATGGATGCTGTGAATATTGGATGCTCTCGTCAGTTTGGTACAAGCTGGTGTCGAGCTGATTCAGATTGCTATTCAAACTCAGCTCAACAGCGTTTCTGCTGCCCAACACGGTATGTGCTTAAGTAAATAGAAAAAGAAACAGAAGAATTATCATATTCAGATGTGGATACAATGTGTGCTTATTACAATTGAGTGAAAACAAATGGGCTATTGCTTAAAACAAAATTTTTATTTTTATTCATTACAAAAATCTTTTTATAACCCGGTATCTCAAAATCTCGATGTTTCTTTCATATTTATAATTATTATTTTACATTCATATCTATCTATTTGTATATATTTATAAGTTGTTATACTATTAATAAGATAATAAATGACTAATATTTCTAGTTGGCGGTCGAACAATCGAGAATGACGGTCTTTCCGGTTCTCGGAAAAGATTGAAAAACCTTGTGAACCACCTGAAACATGGAGTATGTTGATTTCTCTGGTCTCTTTCTCTAAAATCACCTTATATTCTCTTTTGGCTTCTCGAAATGCATTATGTTTGAAGCGGATGAAAGAGAGAGCTGAAGAAAGCGTTTACGTACTTTGAGTGAGATGCTTGTTCACTTACCTGTCGCGTATTGCGCTTGCCTTGTGGAGCAACACTTGGTCTTCGAACACCAAATAGTTGTGAATCAACTAAGCTTCCTGACCTTAAAAATCAAAGATTCAAAGATTGAGCTCTGACGAAGCTCAGCTATACATACCTTGCGAACTTTTCCAGAATTATTCCGGCAGATGGCTCTCGCTGTGCTGCCGTTACTTCGTCAGCATTAGGTGCCATAAATCTTCAAAGAAAGTAATTGGATAGGTGGAAAGTATGTCCAGTTGTTGTTATACCCAAGAACAAGAAGGTTAACACAAGCAGAGAACACCGCCAAACCAACAATTACAAAAAGAAGATTGAAAACGACATATCCTGGTCGAGCTTGTAAAGCTGAGCCTTGTTGAAGAGGAACATAATCCCCAAATCCAATAGTGGACACTGAGCATGAACATTGAGCAGAAAGATAGAAGACAATACTCTTACATGTTATAAAACAATAATAATATGCTTCGAAGAAGGACCATCGCTCTATTTTGCTGAAAACATAAGTTCCTGCAAAGAAGGGATGGGTTGATAGACATGATAATCAAGTTAACCAATGATGATTATTGTAGTTCCTATCGATAGAGAAACCATGAGTAGATGAGTCGGAGTCACATCACTCAACACTTGCCAACCACGTTGATGAGCTGCCCGGCGTACCTGAGCATAGAAATCATGATCAAGATTGATCAGTTTGATTAGGTTCCTGGTCAAACTCTGCGAACACACTAACTTTGTGAAGACAGAAGGCTATTCCAGTATTTACTCGTTCACCAATGGATTGAAACATAATCAGACCCATAGGTATTCCAGCTAACGCGAAGAACATACAAAATATTTTTCCGGCGGCTGTTTCCGGAGCGGAATTGCCGTAACCTTATAAGAAATAATTAGGAAAAAGAAAAAAATAGTATGAAGAAGAACGAACCGACAGTCGTAATAACAACAACAGCAAAATACAAAGCTCCCGAAAACTGCCATTGATACCCAGCTCGATGTCGTATGCTCTTATGGATTATGATTTCAAACAGTTCCATATCTCTATGAGGATTGTATAGACAACCAATTAGATAGACCATGCTACCGTCCAGTAAAGTTATATTTTTTCTGCAGGTTTCCTTTGATATGTGAGATCTCATCCCGCAGACGGCGATCTTCAGCACTTTCAAGCCAATCGAACACTGCAGCTCCAAGTAAGAGATAAGTGAATGTGGTAAGGATAAGCATCAATGTTCGGGATGATTTCTTGTCCATTTGATGCTGGACAATCAAAAAACAACTTTGAATCTTTGACGAACTAAGTTATACCGGAAAATTCCTGATAGAAAGCGTCTCGGAGAACATTCTTTCGATTGGCTGAAAGAATCAGTGTTAAGGATGAACCTATGTAGACGGTCAAATCAGTTTCGTGCGAGCAAATGATTGAGGGTAGTGTTCCAATAAAAAAATTGTAATTTAATGTGAGAAGAATTGAAATTCTTCATGTTTGAGAGGAATAAAGTAGGCGACTGAAGCAAATAAGTCAAAACGCAGTTATCCTCCGGCAGAGTGAATTTCGTTTCCTTAAGAGAGAAAGAGAGAGAGAGTAGGAGAGAGATAGAGAGGGATGTGGTTGAAGATGAACTAATCAGAGCATCTATTCAGATCATATACACTCCCTAAATGTAGAGAATGAAGAGAAGACACTTGGCTGAAGAAGACGAAGAAGAAGAAGAAGCTGTCGCATGTTTTTTTGAATCTCAGTTACACATCCGTCTGTTTGTCATCATAACCCATTTGTCGATTAAAATGGAAATTTCATTTTTTCCTCTTTTAAAACTAATGTTTCGTGTACTTTTCAATAAACGTTTTCTTTTTATTATTTTAACGAACAGGTGTTGTGTCAAATGTGAATATAGGTTGTGTGTGTTTGAGGCTTTTACCACACAAAATCATCAGCTGCAGTCGGATGAGAAGAAATGAAAGCCAAACGCCTGGAAGATTTCATAAGCTGGAGCAAGGATGACCATCAATGAGCTGTCTGCTCAGCTAAGCCATATGACACAACTTCACACAATGTTTCATAATAAATTAAGTATTTTAATTAATAAAAAATTAAAATTTGTGTGAATTGCATGAAAATTCTGCTTGATGATGTAGAGCGTCTTTGCTCATCCACATACACACACGCGTACACATACACATACACATACACATACTCACACACAGACACAACCTAACAACCACAAGGTCTGTTCTTCAGAAGATTAATTGCGAACAAACGTTCTCATTTCTCTTCTTATTCTTCTTTTTTTTTTCATCACAACCTCTTTTTAATTTTAAAATTTTTCTGTTCGAACAACTTATCCTAAGTTATAACATATGTTTTCCTTCATTTTTGAGTTGTAATCATTTTTCTTTTTTTTTTCTTTCATTTTCTCTTTTCATGCCAACAAGGATCTGAAGTTGTAAATAAATCTTTCAATCAATATATATATTAATAATAAGTGATTAGATCAATGTTATCACCCTCAGGTACTTCCTCCTTCCTCCACCCTTCACTCGCTGCCACTTTCAATAACCTTTCCACTCTACCTCTGTCATTCTATTCTCCCCTCTTATCTCTTCGTCACCTCATTTTTCTTTTTTCTTCCACCTCTTTATGATATCCTTGATATAGCTTGTATCATCCATAATGACGTCAACCTCCACCTAAAGATTTGTAGAAAGACGCCTGCTTGGCCCTGTTTCATCTCCCATTCAGCTTTACAACCTTCAAGCTTTAAAGAGTCTATCTGCTCTTGTTTTATCGATTTGACGACAAGTCATCGAACATAATATTCTCAGCTGGATCTTTAACATCTTATTTGTCATAATTCTAATTTAATTATTTAATAAAATAAAAAGAAAACCCTTTTAAACTATGAAATAATGAAAATTGGTTTGCATATGAAATGAAGAAGAGATGTCCATCACTGCTACCAACCAGCCCATCAGACTTTGTCGTTTTTTTGTTTCGCTCGAACTTTTGATCTGAAAAAAATGAGAGAGAGAGAGAGAGAATAAGAATAAAAGAAAATATATTCTGAATTGAAATGATCAAGAGACAGAGAGACGAACGACGAGTGCGGGTTATGGGCTGTAGGGAAGAAAAAAAAATGATATTTGTTCTTCCATGTTATCCTTCTTCATTTCATCTATTTGTACATTTGCTTCATCAACTCCTCTTCCCTACTTCTTCTTCTTTTCCACTTGTGATTCTGGTTGTTGCCACTTTATCTTTTACATTATCAATATCGATTTATAATTTGAGTAGGACATCTTCTTTTTTTTCCTTTTTCCTCTTTCAATTCTCCCACTCAATTGAATCCTCCAGTTTTATTTCGGATTCCACCGACGTTTCCTTCTTAGCCTGTGGAATCGCCTCAAGCTCTTTTGGCTGCTTTTCTTCGGAAAAGGAAAAAAGCCCTTTTTTCAATCAAACTCCACGAGCATCCTGTCGGTCTGTCTGTGTAATACTTCATTGCGATTTCAAGACTATAATGCGTCATAACTTCTTTGAATTATTTTCTTCCAACTACCATTAGTTTTAATGTCTTACACCATGAAGCTCTCCATCTTCGAATTGTCCACCAGCCACCTCTTCTCACCCCCCCCCCCCCCCCCCCCCCCCCCCCCCCCCCCCCCCCTTCCATCACATTTCAATGAAAAAAGTTATTTTTCAATTTTTATTTTGTTTAATACAATTTCAGGAAAATATGTTGGAAACTTTTTCATATGAATAAGCCAGGCTTTCCCTTCTTCTTAGTCCATTTCAATAATTTCTTAATTGGCTTTTCCTTTGGATGAGCTTACAAGGAATTTACGAAGCTAAAATAGAAGAAAGTAATTATATATTCAGTCGTCTCTCTCTCTCCCTCTTTTCCTCTCTCCTTTTCTCTCTCACACTGTTCTTCTCTCGTTCTCATTGCTGATTTGAGAGTCATTTCAAAGATTTTCTTGCAATAAGCTCGTCAAACACCTTATGCCCATATTGCCGGAAGTTTTTTTTCCTCCGACCTCTGACACCTTCCCGATTTTTTTTTTTGCTTTCAACCACCAAATTCGCATTCGTTCGCAAGTTTATCCTTGTTTTCTCCCAAAAAATATTTTGATCATCAGAATTGGAAATACGATGAGAAGATTGAAGTTCAGAGTTGAAAAATCTTTTTCTTCTTCTTCGTTTCAACGTCGTCGTGTGTGCCCTTCTTTCTGCCTTCAGCTATCACCTGGCTTGTGTTCGTTTTGAAAATTTAATTTATTTTTTGTGAATATTTATACTTCGTCAAGCTGATACACTACTACACTCGTGCATGCTAGCAATTGATGTTTTGAGCTAAACGCATTTACTTTTTGAAAAAAAAAAAACGAGAAGCAAAGGTTGTCCCTCTTGAGATGATTATTATGATATAATTGGCTCTTGGGGCTAATAACCAAAAATGCTTCAGCTCTTTTTTCTTTCTTTCTCAGAGATAAATAAGTGAATTCTGGTCAAAACACTCTCTCTCTCATTATCCTTTCTTTCTTTTAAAACGAACACTTTTTGAATGCTTCTATCTATCTTTCATTCTTTCTGATCTGATATCATCATCAGCTTGTTCATCATATGGCTACAGCCATCTAGCTTACCCTCTCCGTCGCCTCTATCTCAATCTCTCTTTATCCGAATCCACCACCATTTTTTTTCTCTACATCTCTCTTCTGCTCTTTACTTTTTTTTTCGCATCTTCCTTTGAAATCCTTTGGGACATTCACATCCTCTCTCATCGTCTTCTACTCGCACTTCATCCGTCGCAAAATTCAATGTATCACCACCCCCATTTTCTATTTTTCATGTTTTTTTCTTCGCACACTCATACTCACACACTCACACACACGCAGATAACTCTCTATTTTTTCTGAGCTTCATGTATTTAATAAACAAATTGTTTCCTCCATATTTCTATAAACAAACACGAAAATGACCAACAAACGCATTCGTCAACACCCGGATATTCTTGTCATCTGAAGGACCAACGTCCTTCAGCCAAAACCGTTGACAGAAAAATAGACATGTTGTTGACGAGGAAAGCCAACTTTTGACAAATATGGAACAAAACACATTGGAGCTGCTTATATCTTTCTATCTAACCTTTTGACTTCTCTCTATCTCTCAATCCCTCTCTCTCTCTCTTTCTCTCTATGTGTCCAAGTTTCCCTCTATAATCCTTCTTCCTTCTCCCAATCTTCAAGCGTTAGAGGAGTTTTCCACCCGAAATTTATTATGACTTTCGTAAATCAGAATGGGAAAGTTGCTCAGAATAAACATTATGAAAACGTTTTCCGTCCCGAATTATCTTCGAAACCCATGTGCATCTATCAAAGATGGATTGTTGCCCATCTTGATCGGAAGTAGCTCTACCATTAGATAGTTCTAAGCTTTGAACATTCCAATAAGCTTATCTATCATTTCATTTTTTTGTCCCGAAAAGCTGAGATTTGACCAATTAACTGAGGATATAACTGCCTCTATCTATCAGCATTAAGCTTTTCAAATACTAAAAAAGGCAATAAAAGTACAGAAGCAGCTTCTGAAGAAATTGGAAAGTGCATTCTCAACTTTTTTGTTTTCAACTTTTCTCTAAAAAAGCTGATTTCTTCCTCCCCCTTCCGACTCCCTGCTTACTCTCAGCCTCTCTCTCTACAGCTCTATCGCTCTCTTTCCTTTTGCTGCAAATTTAAAACAAATTTTGTAATTTCGCCAGTTTTTTTCCAAATCATCTTCAGAGCGTTTTGTCAGATGATGAGCATCAGAAGATAGAGAAGCAGTATGAGATATCTAGAGAGAGAGATGAAAAGAAAAAAAAACATAAAAAGAAATAAAATAAAATTGCAGCATCGTCGAGGTTAAGACGCGGTCCAACTTCCAAATGTGATTAGGTCGGCTTTGAAAGCCGTCGTGGTGACTGGACGGGAGCCATTCAAACGCTAATCTTAGTCAAAGCACTTCTGAAAAAGGCTTGTTTCAACCTAAGACGAACTTGAAAAATGTATTTTAATACAAGTTGACACGTTTTTTTTTTGTTTAAAAGAATGCAAAAGAGTGAAAAGAGATAGAGTGCAAAGGTATGTGAGAGATGAAGAGATGCAGAGAGAGAGAGAGGGAGAAAGAAGCAGAGAAAGAGAGAAAAACCTTTTTTTATATTTGATTGTCGTTGAGAAAATATGTGAAAGTTGGAGATTATCTTATACTTTGGAGCTTCTGCCTATATAACATTGTCTTATTATTTTCTATTTTTATCGGCTTCATCCATGAACATCTTGAATGCGATTGTGTTTTCTTTTCTCTTTTCTCCTGGTTGAAGACGACGAGAAACTATCAAAGCACAGCACTTAACTATATGTTTTTTTAGTTAATTTAAGTATAAATAATAATAATAATCTTTAATTTCATGAATGAAGAGTACAAATACTCAAAAATCTATTTTCCGTTCTCTGTCATTCCTTATCTCATCTTCATCTTCTTCTTCTCTCACTCTCTTTCTCCCTCCCTCTCTCTTCTCACATATGTTACGTGTGATTTTATTTTCACGTGAGATTCCCCCACCCTCCCTCATATACTTACCGATCTACGTGAAGTATCACGTGAAGTTCAAATGACTGCTCAATTACTACGTGAAACGCTATTTCAAACGTCATTCAAATTATTCTGGCTGTTTGCACACGTAGAGAACGGTTGCTGTTTTGCTCTCAAAAGTTTCGAGCTTGTAGTAGGTGCACCTGGATGTTGAAGGAGAAACAAAATTATTTTTTTTTGGTGCTTGCCATCAGTCTCTCTCTCTCTCTCTTTCTATGTGTCTTTCCATATGTCTATGTGTGTTTATTTTCATTTTCTTACGAAATCTAACGTTTTCGATTAGTATGTGAGATATGTTGAAGCTTTACCGACATTTCATTCCCTAAGGATCATTAGTAAAGCTGGCAATTGGCATGTTTCCTTGTGAATATCAATATTCTTCACAACTATCTAATTCTGAATGAGAATGAAGAAGAAAAAAGAAGAAAGAGAAAGCCGGTATGTTGAGAAGAAATTTGCCTCTAATTCTATCTTTACTTGTGTCTTTTCCTTTTCATACGATTCCCTTGAGTACAGTTGCTTAATGTGTTCTTCATCATCGCCTTAGTTCGATTTTCGTCCGTATTTGGATGAAATGAGGATACAAACACATTATGTCCTTCATTTAGAGCATTCCTTTTCAATTTTGTGTTTTTTTTCTCTTTCTCTCTCAATTCTCTTCTTCTCCGACAGTTAACTCTCCATCTCTCTCTCTCTCTATCTCCTTGCTTTACCGATCCCACAACCTTCTCATCTCATTATCAAGCTTTTCTTTCTTCAAACTATTATTATACTTGTATATAATGAATAAACATCATGAAATTAGCAATATTACGCTATTTTGCTACATCGTAGTGCATGTGACGTTCAGATTCTTTCAAGCTTTCTATTCATTTCTCTTCATAGATCTGATGATGACATGACTAGAAAGTTCAGACACATGTGATGGGATTGATGTAATCGAGTAAATCTCTGCTATAAAAATATTTTGTTCTAATCTTTAAGCTCAAGCTCACTACAACTTATGTTACATCTGATTTTTCATGTAAGCTGTCTGTATCAGATGTGTTACTACTCCTTCATGCCATATGCTCTGTGTATATTTTTAGATCTATGAGGGAGGGGGGGGGTCTTGTGGAAAGTTCAAGCATAATAAGGAGATGAACAACGTTCAATGCTGTTCTTTCTTTAAAAGTAACATGTGTTTAGACGAATCATTGAGAATTTCCATAAATTGCCTCAGGGGATTTGACTCAACTTTTGCTGTCAAACGTCCCATAATGAAGCTTGTTGCATAAGAGGAAAAAGAAAAAAAAAAGAAACTTTCCTTATCAATATTTGTTTATTCATTTATGTATATTATCCAGTCTTCGACCTAATAAAGAGTCAGCCTCCTCATTCGTTGTTGGCTTCTCCTCCTCGGTTATTGTGTTGTTCCTCCCTCTTTCTTCTTCCTTCTGGCTCTTTTGCTTTTTCGTCTTCGTCTCGTCCTTCATTTTCTCTTCATTTTTTTTTGTTCAAATTTTGTGGAAACAAAGAGAAAATAATAAAAAAAAAAAAGAAATTATTTTCTTCTCTGTTTCTTCATGTGCCGTATGTGAAGAAGCTAATTAAAACATTTCTTCGACTTTTTTGTCTGCCTGCCAAGTTTTTTAATTAAAAAGTTTTTGAAAAAAAAATGGAATTTCTTTACTTTTTCTTTTTTTTTTCTTCTCTCTCTTTCTCCTCTGTAAGAGAAACGCCATTTTGAATTGAAGTCTCTTGAAGCCTCTTTAACAATGAAAAAGATCTTCAAAGCGACGAAAAATGAAGGAAATTTGATATTTTTCAATGTAAATCTCTCTGTTGGTCTGAGAAGTTTCTTTGAAACAGCATTTAGCTCATTTATACATTTGCCTTGTTATCATTGCTGCTTACCACATTCATACTATACTATCACATACTATAACGACTGGACAATGGTCACTGTTGTGCATGCGTCTACATGTGTGTAGATGAGCGTGTATGCACAATTGCATTTGGCCGTTGAATTGCCAACCACAAGATTCTCGTTGACTTCCGTCACACTTTGGTTGCTTCTCTCAATCAGTCTATTGAGTTAGTTGCATCAACCTTATGACCTTTTAAGCTCAACTACAAAGACACGCAAATGCTTTACTCATATCTATACGCGAGAACTTTTCTAATGAGCAGACAAAAAAAAACTTACGAGAGAGAGAGAGAGAATGGTAACAGAATGAAGAAAACGTACAACTTTTCCCTAGAGAGTTCTCATTTTAACTTTCAGCTGTATTATTCCTTTGTACAACTAAAATGTGTGTTGACAATGTGAGGAAAATAAAGCTTCTCTTATTCCTCTTTTCTTTTTGCCTTCATTTCTCTCTCTTAACTGAAATAGTCATCTTCGTCATCTTCTTGGTCGTCATCATCATCTTCTTCTTCTCACTTACTTATAATCTTCTCCTTTTAACTATATGTAGATGTATTTCTGGTAATTATTTGCTTTTTGTAGTCTTCTCTATGACGTAGAAATACAATGATGAGCCATAGATTACTGGCTTTTCTTGCAATCAGTCTGGCACTTTGTGTCTCCAAATCCAGGTAAATCCTTTTCTCCTTTCATTCTTTTCTTCTTCCTTTCTATTCTTTAAAAAAGAAAATATTATTCTATAGAAGTGGAGAAACTCGTTCCGTCAGCACATCATGGGGTGTTGTAAGAGGTGAACTGATATCACCTAATGCAGATGATCTTCCTCCCGTTGCTCAATATCTTGGAATACCATATGGAGTGGCACCCAATGGACAGGTCATATCTATTTCTCATACTCACTCACACCAACAACAAGATCTAAATTAGAAAAAGCAGACAAAAAAAGAAAACAAAGAAAACATTTTTTTTCAGTTCCGGTTCAATATGGCAATATCAGCTGCTAAATGGACTCATATGCCAAAAGAAGCAAAGAAGTTATCCCCTGTTTGCCTTCAAACTCAATTACCCGAACTTAGTGAAACAAGGTCTGATCTCCTATCCACTTAACACAATATCTATGCTTGTTGCAGAGCTTTTCAAACGACATCAGCACAACGATTCGATCATGTTCACAGATTATTACCGAAATTAAAAGAACAGTCAGAAGATTGTTTGACAATGAATTTGTTTGTTCCTGAACGTTTAGGTAAATTGGCTATTTTCTTTTTCGTCCTTAAAGTAAGTGAGATAGTGGAGATGTGATGAGAGATGAAACGAGATACAGAGAGAGAGGCGGAAGACAAGAAATGGAGTAGAGGGGTTTGTAACTTCTCAGTAATTCTCTATGAGTTGAGGAGACTCTTAAGTAAGAAATCAGCAGCGCGCAAAAAACCGAGTTGAAGCTTTTCGTCGAACTTATGAACTGACTGTAAACAACTACTAATTCTTCAATTTCTTTTGTTTGACAAAAAAATTGAATAGAAGTTCGAAAGGGAAAATAATACTTTTCTTTAGAAATATCTCAACGTGATAGTCCATTACCCGTTATGGTCATTGTGCATGGAGATGATTATGGGTGGAATGCTGGAAATCCTTATAATGCCAGCATATTGGCAGCTCATTCTCAGATAATTGTTGTTACTTTAAATTATCGTTTGGGAGTTTTTGGTAACGGATACCATTCAATATGATTGATTATAATTGTACTTTGAAGGATTCTTGGGTCGTTGCGAATCATCCTCATGCACTGGTAATAGTGGTATATCTGATCTTGTATCAGCTTTAACTATGCTTAATGTCATCTTGCCTTCCTTTGGTGGAGATCCAAAAGCTGTTAGTCTTATGGGATGGGGTTCTGGAGCATCATTAGTTTCATTACTTATGTCATCTCCTCTAACTCAACCTGGCCGAAGACTATTCCGTAGAGCTATACTTTTGGATGGAACAGCCTTATCACCTTGGGCTCTATGTCATAATCCTCAACCATACTTCATGCAGTTGGCTGAGAACTTGGGGGTACGTACAATGCATCATTGCATGCCTTATTTTAATCATTACAGTGTGTCTCCATGAATCGGTCATCAACATTCAATGAAGGCGTTGACAATATTCTGCGTTGCATGCAGGATCATTCATCCGACAATGTTACGAGAGCTGTTCAGAAGATTACTGTGCCATCATTCCTTTCAGCATTTGCACCAATCGTAGACGGACAGGTTTGCTAAATCTAAACTTCCTGTTTGCATTTTGTTATTCAGTTGATACCAAACAAGCCACGTGTTTCATTTTCTGCTCAATTTGGTTCTCTTTTCCGGGAGATTGACTTGCTTGTGGGAATGACATCGAATCCAGCTCATCATATGTTATCAAATGATTATTTATTACAAGGAATAAGCAAAGAGAATCGAGAAAAAATCTTCAGGTTTGTATATGTGTTGAATCCCCTAATGAAAATTTCCTTTTTTAGAACGCTAGTTCGTAATTTATACGAATTCCATAGATCAGAGATCCTCGCTGCCATCAATAACGAATACACTGATTGGAATAATCCTCGGGTAAATTGCTTCAGACAAGAGAAAGAATGAATGTGAAATGAAAGGATGAAACAAAACAAACCTTACCTTGAAAACAACCGTTCTAACGTTTGCACACACAACGAATGAATAATGACGTGAGATATGTACGGCACGTGAAAGACGTCATTTTCATATTCCGTCAAATGAAGGAAATTAGCATAAAAGCAGACTGTCAACATTGTGTGTGTTCTATTCATTTTGAAAAACATAAGATAGATGTAGAAGGTTCCATTTATGGCAACTATTGAAGGATCATCCGAAGTCGTTGAGGAATGGTGTTTTGGCTGCATTGGGCGATGTCCTTTTCACATCTCCGTTGATAGAAACCTTACGAATGCATTCATCAGATGAAACGCGCAAAGAAGCTAATACATTCATGTAAAATTCATTTATAATCTTCAATGAAAATAATATTTTGTTACTTTTAAAGGTTTCATTTTGGACATGAAACGCGTAGCTGGTTGAATGAGCAGCCGAACAGTGGGATTCGTGGTTCATTATCTGGTGATCATATAGCTTACATCCTTGGATATCCATTGAATCGTGGAGACAAAGACGAAAAGGTTCGTAGATGCATCGGAAACTCTACAACAAGAACCGTTTCAGCTTTACTCCGGCTTCAACGCTGAAGATAAGGGAATGTCTCGTGTAATGATGCATTATATTGGAAATTTCGTTAAATCCGGGTATACAAAACATGATGCTGACAAAAATTAATTTGAAATCATCTTTCAGCGATCCAACTAAGCCATTGCTCATGCCACGCTCATTCGCTTTAGGTGATACTTTCCATTCAACGGCTTGGCCTCAATTTGATGAAAAAAGCAGAGAGGCTTATTTAGAAATAAGTGAGTTTGAAGCTATTTCGTGCTCTTGAGAGAAATTTAATTTTTTTTTCTTACAGCTGATCGACCAAAAGTTAAAAATTATTATCGTAATGCTCAAGTAGGCTTTTGGACAGGGTTAGTTCCTCAACTCCATCTATCTGGACAAGAAGGATCGACTGTCCCAGAGGTAAACAGATTGTTTTCAAATCAATTCAATCAGATGGATCATATCCAATATTCTCTTCTAACATATGTTTTATAGGAACATCATTTTTTGCCAAATCACATGAAACGAGACACTTTTTTTGGTAATGTTCGATCATTCTCTTCATTCCGCAATGATCCATTCCCACCTCCACCTATGCCACCCTCACCACCTCCCGAGAAAATAAAAAAGATAACAACACGTAAGTCTTCTGATAATCTTTCGAGATTATAATACTGTGGTTACAGCTAAACCAGCTTCAGCTTCCTCAGGAAACTCTAAACAAGGTCAGGTACATCAAGGGAACTACAGCACTATGCTCTCCGTTACAATAGCTATCGGATGTGGCTTATTAATATTAAATATCTGTATATTTATGGGATTATATCGTCAAGTAAGTTCTATCTCCATCATCCATTTCATAAGCAATCTTTCAACAGTGTGATAAAACAAAGAAATCAAAGAAGAAGCTGCAATTACAATATCAGACGTATGCTTCTAATCATGCAGCAGTGCCTGATCCCTACAACAATCTAAATTCACCTGTAAGTTTTCTTGTCTCTCCAGCATTTATTGCTTCAGAGAGCAAAACCTCTTCGTCGAGCTTACCAATTGAAATGAAAACTAAATACTTACCTACGATAGTTTCTCTTTTAGTTTGAACACCTTTGGCACCGAACTAATCACTAACAGTTCCTTTACATCCTTAATTATATTTTTTTTCTGTTTTTTTTAAATTATTTGTTTTAACGAAATATTCAGTTATCGTTGATGCCACCACCTCCACCACCTCTGATGCATTCTGGAGCACAGATGGCATCATCGCAACAACCATTGAATTCTCTTCATGAGGATATGTTCGATCGTTCGTTATACTTGACGAACCAACAAACGAACACAACAACATCATCGTGTGTGATGCCGACAAATCAACCGTTATCATCTTCTGTTTGTGGTGGAAGTCTTCCTCGTCATTCTTTCCAGGAACAGGCATGTGCATGACATTTTTTTTTATTCAAAAAAAAAACAAGAGAAAAAGCAAAATGTGTGAGTAACAAGATGTCTTCTGAGCATCTTTATGTCTTTTCAGTTGTCTTTTTCTTTCTTTCTCTCTTTCTCTCTATCTCTATGTGTTTCGTTGCTCTCTCTATCCTTTGTGCTTTGTCTTCTGCTTTTTATATTTTAACAAAATAATATTTAATTTTTTTTTGTTGAAACGTCCAATGTCAAGAATGCACAAGCACTCTATCCGATAGTTCTTTCTGCAACAAAATTGAATTAGAAACTCAATTGCATTATATCTTTCATACTTGCATGTAGAAAGAACTGTCATACATGCTTGCACCCCTGAGGGAATGTTATCTTCAACTTGTAATCTTTTTAGCTTCAGGAGCCTCTACTTGCTTCATCTCACAAAACGTCATCAGCAGGAATACGAAGTGGAGTATCTCCAACCTGCCCACGTCATGGACGAGCAGCATTATCAGCTGTGCAATCATCTTCTAGAGGGAATAGCTTAGTATCATCACAAACTCCATTAGAAGAGATTCAAGTCTGATGTTTTCATTCGAATTCCCCTAAAATATCATTTGTTTTTTTTTCTTTTTGTTGTCATTATTTCATTGTAACAAAAATATATTATTTTATATAATTTGTAACCACGTGCCTCTGAAGAAATGATGTCATTCATCATCGTTCTGACCCTTTATATGGTACCTCATCTGAATCTTCCCTTTACTTCTTCTTCTTCTTCTTCTTCTTCTTCTTGAAGTTTGAATAACGTAGGTATCATTCCATTTATCAAAATCAAACTAACAAACATCTTAGTATTGAAATCAAATTATTATCGATTAAGGGTATTCACATCTTCTTCCTCATATAACATTTGAAACGAAAATTCGACAGAAAAAAACTTTTTAAAAGACTTTCTTTGTGATCTCCATGTTTCTTTTCTTCTTTATAATTCAAAGAATCATTCAGAATGCTCGTCTTTCGATATCCCATAATGAACGTTTTGTGAATTTTCTGGCTTTTACTTAGCTTTAAATCTACTTGTCAAATGTTGTTAAAAAGAATAAATCTATTTTTCAATCATCTGTACACTTGCTAAGGAAGTTCATCTAAGAGAGAATCGGAAATACCTCACTAGGGGGGAAGGTTGTGTTCTTGAGCCTGCTAAGGTAGTTCTCATTCAGTCAAGTTTCTACGTTCATGAGTAGAACTCTTGAAACCAAAGCATCTTCGGTTCAATCGCTGGTTGAGCTTCATCAACGGATATCCTAAGTACCAACTGATTAAGAGTACGGTTATAATCTCCGTGAGCTTATGTTTCATCCGAGAATTTTCCCAGTGAATAATCCTTTCCTGTCTTCACTTCTACTCAGTTCTTCCTTGTTTTTCGTCAGTTGTATTTCCGTTGTGTACATGTTCATGTCAAACAATGAAAAAGTTAAGAAATTTTAATTCTACTAATCACAGTATGCATCTAAGTAATCTTTTACATTCTACAGGAGATATTTGGTTCTATTTGGTTCTATCTGAATCACATGAACAGAGTCATCAGAGAAAGATAGAAAGTGAATGTGTGCAATTCCGCTAAGAGGAAGATATGGTGAAGGCTATACTACTTGTAATCTTTGTCACGCAGTTGGAGAGAGCTTCTTGCTCAGTTGAGTTCATGTTTTTCTTGTTCAAGGATGTTGTTCCAAGGAAGTAATACCATATATGTAGTTGTTCATACGTAGTAGACTTAGAAGAAGCGAACGAAAGGATGAGTCGTTAATGAATTGAAGACATCATATGATTATATTTCTGTCGTTGAGCCATGATGGTTCTCATTGTTTCCGTGTTATAATCCACATAATCATCACGAGAACAACATAGAACAGACCAGATTCTGCCTAACCAGTTAGATAACTTCAAAATTACATTAATTATTCGTAGAAGGAAAGATTAGAAACTCACCAATATTCTATAATGTCTTACAAATAGTAACAATAGCAATGGGAAATACAATGGCATTGTATGAATCAACCAAAATGAACTCTGAAACGTGAAATTTGCATAAGTTGGTCACACACACTGTCCTATGACTAATTAGTATAAATCTCGAGAATATGACGTGGCAAAGCTTGACTCACGTTGGAAAGAAGTAAACGTCTGATTTGTAAATTGTAAGAACTGTTCACTTCCTCTCTCTGTCTCCCATTTTCTCCTTCTATCTCTCTCTCTCTCTCTCTCTCTCTCTCTCTCTCTCTCTCTCGTTATGGCTTACCCATTGTGACCATTCCAATACTTCGGATAACACCTGATCTCCCGACTGGCTACCGGTTACAATGACGAACTCGAAATTCGTTTCTAACAATAACACAAATAGAGATGTTCTTGAGAATATATCAAGACAAGACTGGAACAATACCAGAAGAGGTAATCCCCTGAAATGATGAAAAGTCTTCAAACAACTTCTTTCTCTTTCTTTTTCAACAATTTCTTCAGTAATTTTCTAACATTTTGTTACGAAAAATCTGTTCCATTTCTTTGAATTTAATTAAAGATAATGATACGAAACCTGCTAAGTGATGACGTCATTCGAGATTCGAACACAGCCGTTGAAGCTGCACATAATGGACGAATACAACTGATTAGACTGAATAGGAAGTTAAGGAACGATGGGCAGAGCAGTAAAAATAGCCTTAAACGGAGAAATAAAGTGTTCCTTCTTCATTAACTAAGTGAAGAAAAACCTGCAGAATAAAGCAATTTCTGGAGTGAGAACGAAGGTAATCGTGTTGTAATCGAGTACAGTCCATGTGAGAATGAATGGAAAGACCACCAAACATATTTTCACAAAAATGTTATCGATGAATGGTGAATAGTTCTGTAATTAAAGATGTCATACTCTATATGGATGAAGAGAGAGAGAGAGAGTTGGAGCTCACATGAAAGAGGTTAAGGTATCGATCGAATGCTATAGTTAGTAGAAGGAGGGATATGACCGATAGAAGGTTGTTGATCATCTGATGAAGCAACAACGTCCATAATCCTTCAATCAATGGCCAGTCCTTGGTAATTGTGAATTCGATTCGCACTTCCGAATGTTTTGCCTCAAAAAAACGCTATAGAAGGAATAAAAAAAAGAATTTTTTCTTTCCTGAACTAATGGCTTTTATGTTTGTTTATTTGAGTTAAGAAATGGACTCACATCGATAGTCGAATTTGGGTCAAAGATTTGTAAATAGGTAAGAATAGCTGTAAAGAGGAATGACCAAACTAATAATGTTGTTAACAAGGTGGCTACAAGTAATTTGACTCTGAAACATCTATTAGTTTAGATGGATTGATGCTTGTTGCGATTCTGACTTCATACTACGTTTACGATATGGTTGACGATGTATGGAGTAAAGTAAGGACGAGTTGATGATGATACTCAAACCATAAACGACATATAAAGCAATCGATCCATATGAATCGTTTACTCCAAATAAATAAGAAACTAAATCCCAGTGAGTGCTGAAAAAAAAGGAAAAGTTTGAGAAAAAAAAAAGCTCTGAAGAGCTTGCACCTGTTGTGCTTCGTTGAAGTGAGGATGAAGTCCGAAATCCAGACAGTTTCATCTTTTAAGCCATCAAACATTGACGAGTTCATGTCTAATATTAAAAATGGAAAAATATAGCTCAAATGACCATATAATGACCTTAGAATTGTAAAAATGAAAGAGGAGGTACAGGTAATATTTAGGTTGAGGAATTAAAAGAGGATAATCACTTAAATACATGTTAATCATCATCATAATGAATTCAAACTCAAAGTAACTATATGTGTCTGTGTACATGTGCTGTGTTGAAACTTCCATCCAATACTTTCAAACGGAAAACGAAGTTTTCTTTTTCACTGTGGAAAGTATTTGGAATTTGAATAAAGTGACACAAAATGCAAAAACAGTCAAATTGTGATAATTACTGGCTACGCTACTATGGATGTTGGGTAGAGGGGATATGAAGAAGAGAGGAAGAGAGAGAGAGGGGGGGGGGAGAATGAGGCAGAATTCATTCGAAATCCGGATATGGCAGAGACTGTCTGCCCTTGTAACGGATTTTCCTTCATCACCACAACTCAGATGTACATGCGTATTTAACAAAAATTAATGTCGATATCATACTATTTTCGAAACAATTATATAAAAATAGCAATTTTTATTTGAGAAACGATGAAAACACGAAGAAATGTGCGCAAAATGCAAAAACTCAGCAGATTCAACCCATTCTGTTGAACTTCATGTCTTTTTTCATTTCTTTCTCTTCTCTTTCTCACATCTCTCTCATTCTTTTGATGTCTCTTACAGTCTCTCTGTATTCCCATTTTTAAGGTGAGTCATTGCCTTCACCTTTACTTCATCGCTCTCTTCCTCCCTCTCTCTACACTATGCTTTTCCTCTTTCTCTCTTCCTCCTTCTGATATTTTCTTGTTTTTTCTTCTGAACATCTTATGGCTTTACTACTTCTTTTTGAATGGAAATCAACACCCCCAGACAACAGCCTTGAACAGCGTAAAATCCAGCTTTGCCAGTTATGTTCAGAAGCCTATCCGGAAAAGGAGAATAAAAGCCAAAAATGGTAAAGAACAGTAAGTCGAATTACGATGGAAAAAATAAGAAGTAGAAGGCTAACTGACTCTATAAAAATACCGGTTGGATGACTCAATTCATATGTTTCAAGAACCTCATCCTCCTCAAACTCTAATAGACGTCTAAGGACGGTTACGTAAAAGTATCTTCAATGAACGTCCTTTAAAGTAGTTGCTGGGATAATGTGTATAATAAAATAAAAAAAATCATGACAAATATAAAGATATATTTGAAGAATTTATATTTTCTTTTCTATCACATGGACATCATTGTGCTTGATGAAGGATAGCATGCAGTTATAGATGAGACTAACTACATTCACGTATATGACTCGAATCGAATTGGGCAAAAAATAGAAATTAAGAAGCTGAGCTGGAGGCCAAATAGCAAAATCTACCTGAAATGAATAGTACGAATGATATGATTGAATGATCACTTTGAATACCTTCCATATATGCCACATCTTATCGTGATATTCATAAAACGCTCTACGATATCCATTACCTTCTATGAGACCCGCGACTGCAATCAATAGGCTTTAGATGTTTCAAATTCTGAACGTTATCATCGTTTACCAACAAAAAAAGTACAAGAAAAGATAGGAATGAAGGATGTATCCCAAAATAATTTCTTCATAACAACGATGTTATAAGAGCCACGAAATCGACGAGAATCAAGAACCCGATAGAAGCCGTGAAGCATGGGAGCCACCACTAGGCCAACAGCTGACATACGAACTGAAAAGAGCAAAATGTATGATTTGTGAGTGCCCAATCTCATTTATGGTTGTGATTAAGATTAAGATGAAAGCAATGTTGCTTTTCTTTTTTCTCTTTTTCGACTCTCAAATGAAGATATCGCATGACGTGCCTTAGAAACTACTTAAAAATTGTTTTTTTTTTCTTCTCCTCAAAAAAAGCTGAGAAGAAGAATAAAAGAAGAAGCTTTTCCTTAATTTCCCAGTGGACACATTGCATGTTCTAATCTTTCTAATTGCTTAAAAAGCTCTCAAAGAGACACATAATGCTGGTGGGGGTGTTAAAGCAACGTCATTTTTGATTGCTTTATTCCGAATTAATTATCGAAATTGATGTTATTTTGTTATTTTTAACTATATTATGATATAAATAAGAAAAAAATCATTTTCAAACCTGTTCTTCTCCAATCCCATCCATTTACCTTCATATCACCGTTTATACATTGTTGTAAAACATCAGCAACACCTATTTGAGCACAACTTGTAGCTGTATTCGTTACCAACAAGTGTCGAGATAGTAATACTTTGTAAAAATTCTGAAAATATAGAGAAAATTGATTAGAATCTTGATGAGCATGCTTCTAGCTACCCAGAGATGTCTCATAAGAATATCTTTGACACCATTTATTTGCTGCAATGATTATGATTGAGATTGAATGAATAGACTTCAGATCACCGACCGATCTCAATAAGCTCAAAGTTGGAAATGAAAACTTCACGTGCTACGTGAAGACTGTTGGAGGAGAGAAACGACGAAGATGTTTTGCTTCCTCTTAAAACAACATGAGATGTATGTCAATGAAGTCAAACAGATATTTATAACAAAGGAAACTATATTTGCAACAATTCCTTTGGGCGCACGTGCCAAAGGACAACAAACTGCACAAATTAATTGAAAATTAAAAGGAAAAACGACTGTGAATGCTTTGCTGCTGCAAAAAATTTATATAAAAAGTCGAAAAAAAGAAGAGGCGAATATCAAAATGGAAGAACAGGAGGAAGACTCTTGAGTTGATGAGATTGCTTCAATGGCTCAACTCCATAAAAGGTGTTCAATGAACGGAGAATCTGAAGAGCACATCTGATGGAAGATAGGAGGAAAGGAGGTTAAAAGGAAAAGAATCTGACTACTGAATGCCAAAAGACAATGTTGGAGATGAAGAAGAAGAAGCAGAAGAAGAAGAAGGAGAAGACGACTAAGAATTGAAGAAATGAATTAGCTCCTTAGACCCACACCCACCCCATTGCTTGTCTTACCATCTACTAGCATCTCTATCTCTTTTGGACTTTTATGCTCTTTTTAGTTTTCGAGCTACTTTCGTCTATTTTTTTCCTTTATATGGAAATTGCTGTTTCTTCAACTAATCACTTACTCTGTCTTGCTTCTCTCCATCTCACTGTTCATATGGAGAGTAAGAGGGGAGAAGAAGAGCAGTCTATGACGATGGCATAGAAATAAAAGGGGGTGAACAAAATTAAGAGAAATGCTAATGATCATCTTCATCAAGATTGAAATCAGATTTGAAAATTCTAAATTAATTTCAAGCTCAAATATAAAATTTGTTTAAATGGAGAAGACGGAACTGTAAGCAGCTAGATGTCAGCTTAACGGTTTGAAAAATAAATTTCAAACGAAAGTCCAGTTTAAGCAAAATTTTCCACGAAACTGAAAGTGAAAAGAACGAAAAACATGTTCGTTATGTTTGAAACTTAAATTAATATTTTGTTCTCATAGAATAAGGAACAAGCTGATTGACATTCGGAAGAAGATGGGACGGGGGGGGAGGAAGAAACGAAAACGTAAAGTAGTGATGATCATGTCCAGGATCTTTGGCATTCTTTATCAACTGACCACAAAATATATTTATTTTTTATAAATAAATATTGTTATTATATGAATTCACACTGTCAACATTACCGTTTCTATTGACTTTTGACAATCTCATTCAATGCATCATGAGTTTGAGACATTTTACTTTAATAGAAATTCAAGCAAGCACCAATCACTTTGCCCTTTTTGCTGATTTTAATCTCATTTAGTGATGAACTTAATTTTTGTTTCTCTATGTTCATTTCTAATTTCCAATTTTCCAAAATCTATTTGAAACATTTCAATTTTATGGAATTTCATATATCCATCTCGAACTGATTCCAATTAATAAGAGAAATATCTGGCTAAAGATCTAGTCTCTCTTTATGACTATAACCCCTACGTGCCATGTCAGAACAAATCCAATCACCGCTCATACCCCTCCCTTGTCTTTTCTCTTTCTCTCTTTAATTTCCTATTAATCTCTCTCTTTCTCTCTCTCTCTCTCTATCATTTTTATTTCCCTTCGTAATGATTATCATCTTTTTCTCACTCTACAATCAGTACTTTCCTCTCCAATATCTGACTTTCTTCCTATAAGAGGTCATGTTCTGTCCTAAATGGGCATCTGATTTGCGGCTTCAAATAACCAAAAATAGGACGTCAACTTCTTCTTTTCATCGTGTAATCTGTTCTAAATATTCAGACAGCTTCAGCTTTCCGTGACAGCCATTATCAAGCATTCTTTCATCCAATTCATCCTGATCTAGCATTTCGAATAAGAAATTTCATGATATTTCTGAGATGAAGCTAAAAAACACATTCGAAGAGATGAAAGAGAGAGAGAGAGAGAGAGATGAGATGAAAAGGCAAAAAGTGAGTGAAGTGGGATTAGTCTCTTTGTTATTAAAATACTGTTGAAATATGAAAATGTCTAAAGCAAACTAAGCAAACCACCACCTTCCATCACCTTCATCTCCAAATGCTATTTTACAAGAAACCGGACTTCCACTGATTGAAGGCGTTCTGCTAGTAACACACGCTGTACAAGCGGACCAAACAATATCGTCCTTTTCTTCCTCTTCCTTTTTATCTTTTTTCCTTCTTCAGAATTCTCCTGTTCGGGAACGACCACTAACGTCGATGTCCTGCAGTGTGAATGAAAAGATCTATTCATCCGGAGACACAGACACGTCTACAGAATATTTTGATTTTGAACGAAATGAACGAAAGTTAATGCTGATCAACATCATCGTTAACTAGATTCATTTTATAATATTGGCATATGAATATTCCGAGGCTTCCTATGATTACAACTAACTATCAGGGCATCTAGCAGACGTGACACCATCTGACCCCATTACATACGGTCAATACGTTTTTATTCTTTTCATAATATATATTTCGTTTTGTTTTTTCATTCATTTTCCTCGTTTGACGTGTTAATCACAGAAATGTATTGCGTTATTGCTGTCTCCTAACGATTGATTGTCATCCACCGATCGTCAACTCTCTACCCTAATCCATGGATGAGACACACTTCTTGTCAGCTCCAACAAGGTGTGCCATCCAACAAAATAAATCTTTTTCTACTTTATCGAACAGTTTTCCACTCACTCATCTAGTAATTGACGTAATTTCAGTTATACCCATCCATACTTCATCACTTTTCATTTTGACTGAAAGCATTTACGTCATGAAGACTGACATTCATGTCTTTCATCCTCATTCATTTCAGTCACTATTTCCTCTCACTCGGAATCCCATCTTATCCCATCCTGCTTCTCTTCATTGAAATCGATGATCTCTTCTCCTATAGTACCCTCCCTTTATCACAACTCTCTGAATATCTCCGTGAACTTCATTTATTTATAAAAAGCCATTAAACCATTCACACATAATGAAATTAAATGTCCTTTGGGAGAGTCCTTCGTTTTCATTTTACCTTCTTCCCTATTCTCATATGATGAAACGACTGAAGCTCTTTCCCACAAAGTCTCAATTCCCACGGTTTTCACGTGAAACACGTGTCAGTATACATTTTGCATTCATTTAACGCTCATGTAGGTTGAGAACGGTCGCTTTCCACATTTATTCAATCTAAGCAAAACTCTAATTCTCTATTTTTCTTGTTATCGCCAATACGGGGACAATCCCCTCCCTGTTTCCGTTTCTAATAGACGCACCCAGACTCGCATTGATCTCTTCACAACCCGAAAGCTTTTCCATAGACCATCTTCCTCTAGTCCACTTTGCAACTTCTCATAGCTGCCGAGCGCCACTGGGGTTTGACTTGGTCCTGAAGAAAACGAGATTGCAGTAAAGCAGAGAGAGTCAAAGAAAAGGCGAATAGCTTTTCCCATACATAAAGTTGAGCGAAAGGCGAAAGTTAGTATTGCTCGAGAGCTTGTCATTATTTTCGATAGGAAACTTTGACTTATTCGTTCTCAATGTACTTATCGAAACTTTAAAAACTACTTTGAGGTCAAAATTTTGAAAGATCAGTTTATAGTATTCGTTCATTCGTACATGTGCCCTTTATGAGAACATTCATGAATGGAAATGCGCTTCTAATAAGCATAGTACTTCTTCAGCGCGTTCATAACACTTGTGTAATCTCGCTGGTGTCCGTATGACGATGTTCCACTTCATATTCTTCATAGTACTTAGCTTTCATTCAGAATATAAAATCTTAACATTCCATCAAAAAAAGACTATAAGAATGAACACGTAAATTTGAAAGATATGTTTCTGTCTCCAGAGACCCTTGTTCTAATCTGAGGCCTTCGGCCAGCAACTAGCCATCCTCGCCAATCAATAGTCGGTCGCAATATATCGTTTTCCAAGGCACATACCTCATCTTCCGAGTGTGGCAAAAAGAATCTTTTGTTTAAAACTTCAAAAATTATGTTTTCCCTATTTTATAGATCAAAGCATGTATAAATTTATGTTCTTCAAGATATATTTCGTGTGCTATGTTTGAACAGCTGTTGATAGTCCCAAATTGAAAACCATCTTCGATCTGTTTGTTCAATGTTCACGTAAACGCATGTAGAATTTACAAGAACTAATTTGGTTATCAAACTTGACTCTCTTCACCTTTTTCTGAATATCATCTCTAAGATTAAAAGTATAACTCTGATACGTCTGTTTATAGGCTGTTAAAGTGTGTTTGTTCAAGATATGACAGAAGAAGCCTATGTAATCGTGAAATACGATTATTTAGCACAAGAAGAACAGGAACTTACCGTCAAAAAGA
The DNA here is from genome assembly GCA_943334845.2 of Auanema sp. JU1783. Taxonomy (NCBI): domain Eukaryota; kingdom Metazoa; phylum Nematoda; class Chromadorea; order Rhabditida; family Rhabditidae; genus Auanema; species Auanema sp. JU1783. The sequence goes on along the minus strand of CALQYR020007490.1, from coordinate 82,274 downwards.
ATGAAAGACTAAGGCTTCTTGATGATAGCAAAAACTGGTGGAAGGTAAGCTTATTCTATTTCCAATCACGTGAAATCGATATGTCTAGGTCATAAACGAAAACAACAAAGTAGGGTTCGTGCCGAGCAACTATGTGCGAAGAGAATCGTTAGTGGATAAAGCTAAAGGGACAATCAAAGGAATAACAGGCATTGGGAAACCAAGAGCTCCTGACTTTTCAACGGTACGTAATGATAAAAGTGATGAATCACTTTAACACCTAATCGCACTCTTCATAAGTCGTTTTGAAACACACGAGCGCAGTTCATGACTTTCTAATTTCTGTTAGAAAGGTTCTAGCACTCTCTGTTATCATGTGGCTTTTGAACAAACATTACAAACGGCCCTCCCAAGCAAACTGGCTCACATCACCGTATAGACTGCACTTCGTGCTCCATGCGGCATTTGTATAATCAATTTCGTTCAATAGTGCGCTTTTACATACTTTTCTTCTTTCTTTTAGTTACTAGCGGAACTAGTAAGTTTTAACAATCTTGATCAGGCAGGTTTTTCTTATTTCTGTTATCGTAAGAGTTGTATTGTGAAGGTTGAAAGATATGAAGCTTCTGTCGAATCTTTAACACCAACTCCTATGATTCATTTCGGATTTCCGCACTTCTTTTACTCTCTAACGTGCTCTTTTCTCTTCTCAACAAAAAAAATGTTGCTTTTTTTTGTGTGTCTTCCTCCGCTCAGCTCATACGTTTCAGAAGGTTTCGGAACTGTCTTTACGCTTTTGTATTCTATTGTATTCTCTTTTGAAACAATTTAAGCTTTTTTTCGTCGAGCCTTTTTGTAAGAAATCAATCCATTGAGAGCCTCGATATAGCTTTTGTTGTCCTGTGATTTTTAGTTTATTTGAGATCGAGATCTATTTATCGCTTTTGCAGGAAGTTCCTTCTGCTTTCAATTCGCCTCCTGATACTCGGCCGGTTTTTTCCACAAACAATAGCTTCAACTCGAACGGTGGGCAAGGCTTCAACAAGGTTTGTGTTTTTCTTTTTATTATGCTGATATTGATCGAAGCAATCGATTCAAGATGCTTCAATCATGTTCCTTATCATTGCTTCCACTATTTATGCGTTTTAGTTGTCCGCAGCTATGAGTTGTCGTGTCGTTGTTAAGTTTACTTATGAGCCTCAAATAGAAGATGAATTGGGCCTTACAAGAGGTGAAGTTATAAATGTCATTGAAAAGAGCAGTGATGGTTGGTGGAAAGGAGAGGTTAGTTTACTTTTTGTAAAATTGCTGACCTATTTCTCTTTTCAGAAAAACGGAGTTACTGGTTGGTTTCCTTCAAATTACGTAGAAGAGGTATTTTTCTGGTAATTATTCGATTTTTAAAACATGTAATCGTTCAGGAAGCCGCTAAGACAATGTCGAATGGAAATGGAACTGTGGAAAACAAAAAACCCATCAACGATGTGTCATACACATCCACGATTCCCAAGTTGACTACAACATTAGAGGTTGCTTGTTCAGATCAGTATAATGCTAACTGTATTCACTTCAGAGAGTAGTTGGTTTATATGGTTTTGAAGCTTCTGCTCAAGAGGAACTGTCTTTCCGAAAAGGTATGTCTGTTTTGAAATGTTTATAAGGCATAGCGACTGCTCTGTGTCTATTTGTTCTTCAAAATGACACTCTGAACTTCACCGTCAGAAGTGTGAATCGTTATTAGCATTTGAATAATGTGCTTCAGGTGAAAAACTGGATATTGTTGGACATCCGGTACATGATCCCGATTGGTGGATGGCTAAGAACTCTCGTGGACAAGAAGGTCTTGTTCCCCGCAATTACATAGAGGTAAAGAAGTTTCGACAAAGTGTTCTAAGCTGTTTTGATTTTAGGTTTTATCCGAATCCCCTTCTGCAACTACAAATGGTAGTGGTGGAGGCATTCAAAATGAAGTTTGGTATTTCGGACGCTTAACGAGAGATGAGGCCGATGCTCTGCTCAGGAGTGGACGTCAAGGAGAATATTTAGTGCGGGACAGCGAAAGCACGGTATGCACAATCAAATTAAGAAAGGAATTTTTTGTGTTCAGCCAGGAGACTGGTCCATTTCAATGCGTGGAATTGAGAAGAACAAACATTTCAAAGTTCAATCTGTAAATGGAGAATTGAGGATTGGTACCCGAAATTTCCCGGACATGAAAACTCTTATTGAGCATTACAAAGTACATCCCATCTTCTCATCGGATACAGAGAAGCTTCACCTCACCATGCCTCTACCCAAATAATTTATTTGCTTTATATTAATTTTTCTGTTTCTACATGTCTTTTGGATGCTCATTTCTTCTTCTTCTTCTGTGTTCTTAACTTACGTAGTTTATTTCGAAACAGAATATTTCAATTGATCGATTTGATTAAGTTCTAGGCAAAGTCACTTATATTTATAACAACTCTCATCCTTCCCAAGCATACGGATCATCCAGGCACAAGTCTTCTCATTTTTTCAAAAATGTTTTAGCGTTTTCTAAACTAAATTCGGCCAATTAAATTATTTGTATGTATGTATTAACAATTGTGCCATTATCTTGCAAATACCGATGAACCGTTTACTATTCAACTGATCAGTAGTATCAATGATCTCTTGGAAACAAAGCAAAGTATCCAAAGCACAGCCCGAAGTCCCTTTTGAGAAAAAAATAGGCAAAGAAGCAATCGAAACCTTCGCTGTATCGTTATTATTCGAACAAAGTGGATACCTATAAGAGTGGATCTTCTTCAGCTATGAATGCAACCGCTCTCTGCTGTCCGATTTATTGGAATGATTTCACTCCATTTATGCTAATTCATTCTTTGCAATGCGCTTTGATGATTGTTTCGCGTTTGTAGTTTCAACTTCTGTTTGTATATGTGCTTGACAGTGAAAACTGGATCAGTAATGGTCATCCAGTACATAATCCCGATCGTTGCAGAAAGAGGTGTTCTTGTGAATAAGAAAGCTTCGCTGCTGCGATTCATATATACGGAAGACATACTTAACGTTTCAATATGCTGCTTGAACCGTGAGATAGAAGATTTCAATGTTGTAATGTAACATGAACAATATGTGGTATGGAAACAGTGGTTCATCTTTACATCGCAAGCAAATCTCAAACAATGCTTTAGAATAAGAGCCTGTACATCTCCCAATATGAATAAGATGAAGGAAGTACCGATGAACCGTTTATTATTTACTTAATCAGTGAAATCCGTATAGTAACGACAAATTATTAAACATATTAAAAGGAAAAAGATTTTCGCAAGAAAATAGGCAATTGACTCTTAGTTGACTGATCATAATAAAATAAACAACGCATGACATGCATAGATTCAAAACTAGGTAGATTTAAGAAGGAATAAAAGAAGTTGATGACAGCAGTAGCAACTTGGAAAGAAGTAGACATGAGCAAGATGTTAAAATTGTATTTTATTGTTCAAATAATGCTGATAGAACTTGAGAATAACATAACAATAGCACACTTTTTTTTGAGATGAAATATATAAATATATTGCATTTGTATGCACCATCATGATAGAAGAAATTACCAATTTGAAAGGCCGGGTTTGTTGAGAGTCATGAAGTAGATCTGACATGATCCTCCACCTTTAGCGGAAGAGAAAAACACCTTTAATATGGATGGGTTAGAAAAAAATAGCAAATGACACTGCTCACCTTATCGTTTCGTTCACACAGGAACTTTAACTTTTGAGCTTTCTTATGCATAAACACTCCATCCAAATGACCTGTATCAACGGAACGAATCTCGATCGCTTTATTTCCCCAACCCATTATTTGACCAGTTGAGATATAAGCTGCAAAACACCGTTTGAGACTTCGAAACAAGAGTTTCAACCATACCTACGCTACTTGGCATCTCACCCCATTGTAGGACTACATTCTTAGACATTTTCCCGTATGAGTTAACGTACACGCCTTCATCTAAATTAGAAAACACCGTGAATCGAACAAAAACAAAATTGACTTACTATTGTAGCACAAAAGAAGTTGCATGCCATTGGTGTTAGGTAAGACAACTATGCAATGAGGCGTCATACTATTTTGAGTCTAAATCAGATATTCATTGTATTATTGGAACTAATAAAAACGCTTACATTTGGAGGAGTATAAATGTCATAAAAAGCTGCAGAATCCAAATCAATTGCATGGAAACCTTCATGAGAACCAAATAAAACTTTAAGGCGAGAATTTTCTTCAACAGTCAAATCAACAATTAAAGGCTGGTGAGTAAGTGAACCAAAAGACTGAAACAAACTTATTAAAGGAGAATTCAATACGAGTATACTCACCTTGAAACTCATAAATTTGTGGTAAGGCTTAGGAGCCCACGCGTAAATCTCTATACTTGACTCCAGGCCAACAACTAAGAATTTTATGCGTTCATAACGAATAATTTTGAAATGTACAGCTCCTTGTAGATCACCCACATTCACCCATCCGTTTCGTTTCTCTGCAGGCATTCCTCCGGCAGTACCCTACATTATATACCATATAAAATGCGTCAAATCAGTAATTAGTAGTACCTCAGTTCTGAGAATTTTCTGCTTCAACCAACTTAAATAATAAACTCGGATTCGCCGTTTCCTTCCAGATATGGTTACAAGAATGTTCTGTCCTTCTAGCACAGTCATTTGTTCGAAACGACGTCTACTTATTAATTGATAAACTGAAACAATGAAATCTTGATGGATGATATAAAAGGCATTTCTACCTTTTCCTTGTCCACTTCGATCTAATAACATGAGTCCACTATCTGTGCCGATGAGAAGATTCACTCCCCATAGGGCGGCACATAGTATTTCACCACTGAACTTCTTCTTATATTTACGGATTTCAGGAGCATCATTATCGATATGTGGGCCACTTTGTGAGCTAGGGTTCACATTCACCTGTACGGAAGATGAATTAACACAGTACTTGAAACAGGTACATACCTGTACTTGATTATTATCTTGAGCTCTTCCTGGTCTATTTACAGTTCCCCCAACTGGAGCGGTAGATTGGCTGAAATATCCCACGAACGATTTCTCTCTATCACGTGTCGAGAGCGGCTGATTGAGAGCAGGCTTTGATCCTCCGTTAGATGATACAGAAACATTTTGAGGAAGCTGGAAACGGAACATAAATCAAGTAACAAATAGTAGTGAAGAAGTGAAAGGAAATTTCAACAAAAGAGGAACTAAAGATAGCCAGGGAACAGAATCACAACATAATTTACAACACTTTCGATATATTTTTAACTTACGTAAAAGCTTCCAAATAAAGAAGTTATCTGAGTAACCAAGTTTAGAAACTCTTTCCATATTAATCAATAATTTAAAAATTACCTCTTCGTTATCATCTTCATTATGTCCCATTTCCATTTTTATTCTTCTTGACTCGGGTGTTCGGGGAAGAACCTCCGGCATAGATAGTTGACTAGGTCTATTGGAAGAGGCCTAAATCGGAAACTTAATGAGACTTTTGAATTGGGAAACGTACAATAACTGATCCTTGCAATGGATTATGAATAACAGAAACACGAGGTTTGATGTCGTCATCCTCATCGTCACTATCAGATGAATCCTCACCGAGCCCGAATTCGGGAGCAGAATTGATTCCTTGCTGAAAATATACAATAATGAATCTCGAGAAAATTACTCAATTACATCAGGCAAGCTAGCAGCTTTGACCATAGGGCGATTAACAGATTTTTTAACATGCTGTAATGTGCCGTCATCAACGTCATGTGGGGAGCATTCTAAGGGTGTAGGAGGTAGCGGCTTGTTCGGTCCCCGAAGAGTACTACTAGGTTCCTAGAAAATTCAACATGAACTATTTTTAAGAAAACATTAATTTACATCTTCAAAGTCCATGGAGCTTCCAATTGAAGCATCGCGTGGAGGGGGAGCTGGGGGAGGAGGAGACACACTACCAGTTTCTGCAGAGAACCCTCCCATACGGGTGAGTTCACAGGCAAGAGCATCAAGATCCTAAAGAAAAAAAAATGATTGAAGGCACAAAGGCAGAAACTGACCTCAGGTCTAGGCTGTTGTTGATGTAGCACAGGTTCACTCATTTTACGGAGAGGGGAGGCACCCACATGAGCAGAAACTCTAGCTACAGGCATAACACCATGACCATTTCGATCCCTAGCAGAGCTACGGTCCCTGTCTCGTCGTTCCCTCTCGTCTCTTTCTCTCTCACTTCTCCGTTTATTTCGATCATGATAATTTGCCAGGTCCGCGAGATGGGGGGCGGCAGGATGAGCCTGTTGGGGGGAATGCTGAAAACTTCCATTAAACTTGTTATCTATGCAGAAAAACCTGATGATGACTCAATGGTCGTTGTCGCCTATCCCTATCTTGTCTATGATCAGATGGTCTTCCAACAGCTGCTTGAGCTCTAAGTTTAACCTCCTGTTCACGATTTCGACCATCAGCGCCGTATCTGTAGAACGACTGATTTAAGAAAACGAAACTGAAGAGTTGGTAACCTGTATCCAGGAGTGTGGGGACTTCCATTGGGGGGACGTTGCGAAACATTATGATTGGAAACTCTTTTAACCTGTTGCGCACCAGCTTGTTCAAAAGCACCCAAGTTATTTTCTTGTAGCCTCTGGAAACCTTTCCTCAAGGTGTTATCCATTGGGATCATGGAAGATGTTTCTGTTTCTGAACAACAAAATTTCAAGAGAAACGTCCCACGTGCTTACCGTTTCTATGAGGTCCGGGTGGTTTGGAATTAGGCTCATCATCATCACTACCAGAATATTCATACTCAGTTTCATCTAAGAATATGGTAAGAATGAAAAGTTTGGTGAAATGTGTTACCTTTCTTGTTCAGTCTTCGATGTCTATCAATGTGTTCCTTGATAGCCATGCGAACACTTCGTTCCGGCAACTGATCGCGTATGAAGGGATGTCGTAATAACTGATCAGTGAATGGACGTAAATGATAATCTTTAACAAGAACAGTCTCTGAAACATTGTTTAAGTAAAATAATCGTGAGAAATCATTATTACCTATAAAGCTTTCAAACTTTTTGGACCATTTTTTCCCACTTCGCTTTAAGCGAGGAGGGGGATTTCTAGGAATGAGAAACAAAGCTCTCATGGGATGCATATCACAGAGAGGAGGATGACCCTCGGCCATTTCGAGGCATGTGATACCTAAAGACCACAAATCTGATCTCGAGTCATAATTAGCATCGGCATTATCATCACAAGCTATAACTTCAGGTGCCATCCTAGAAAAATAGATTTCAGAATGATTTCAAACAGCAATACTAACCAATAAGGAGTACCAATAAAAGTGTTTCGCCTGCCAACGGTTTTGTCGAGCTGAGCAGATACTCCGAAATCTACAAGCTTCACTTCAGCACTGTCGGTTAACAGAACGTTCTGTCCTTTAATGTCACGATGAATAACTTTATTCTGATGTAAATGGTACAAGCCCTGAACATTGAATTATTTTGTTTCTGAATATTACGAGCTCACCCTTAATATCTCCCTACAAATATAAGCAATCCATTCTTCTTTTATCGAAGATCCTTTACTACTCTTCACCAAATCTGTGACTGATCCACTCCCACAGAACTCCATAACGAGCCATAGCTGATCATGTTTTCCGGTGGAAGAAGGTAGCTTCTTAATGAAAGCACCGTAGTACGTGGCGATGTTCCGATGATGGGAATACTGAAAGTAACTAGGTGATTGAACAGAAGAACATGAACATTAAGATTCGCTCTTTTCTCAGACAATCCTTAAAATCGTGTTTAGCTGACTTTGCTCGTTCGTCAAAGCAGCCAACACAAACTCTTCCATCAAATATTTGCACGAAGTGGTCAGTTGAATACAACGACACCACATCCATTATGCAATCTGAATTCTCTCTCACTCTCTCCTGCTTTTTAAACAATATCTCGCGAACCACAAACCATTAAATAAATAAAAATCATTGAAATATAGATAAACAGCTAGTTTCGGCACCGAGTCTTACACAGAATAAAAAAATTCCGACTAAAGCCCAACCTTTTTTAACATATTAATCTCCAGCTTGATTTCTTCTTCTTCATCTTCGTTAATATTCATAATTTTTATAGCTGCCAATTGAGCTGTCTTGACATGTCGACCCTGTAATCAAGTGATAACTTAATCAAGCGGGATAACACGAACTAACCTTGTAGACCTGCCCATAGGTACCATTTCCGACTACTTCTATAAGTTCAAATATACCGGCAGGATCCTAAACAGTATGACTATCATAGGCATAGATGCATATCAATCTTACCCTAAGAGAGTTGAGGTCGATGTCGTCGAGGGCAGGGTTGTGGGCCATTGCTGCCCTGTTTAGGTTTAATAAGTTCCCGTATTAGGTATTTCTGCAACAAATGTCCCCTAGCAAATCCTACCTGTAAACAAAAATAAAAAAATAAAGTATGAATAACTATCAAGAAAACGGAAAGAAGCATCACGAATAAGGTGCATAGAAGTGCAAATACACGAAATTGTCACATTGAAAACAGAACGCATGTTCTGAAGGATCGTCAAAAAAGGACAAAGAAGCTTGTACATTTTTCTCAATCGATCAAACAAATAAAAATAAGGCGTAGAAAGGAACTGTATTGGAGAAAACTATAAGGAATAAGACGGAAATACTATTCAAACGGCAGAATATCCTTTCGGAGATCGACATCGATAACAAGTTTCAAATTATAAGTGTGAAATAAAAAAAATTTGAACGAGAGCACCGGAAGAACGGAATTGATAAAACAGTACTATAATATACAAATGAGAACGCATCAATCGATCAGTTAAAGAGCCGAGGTATAAATGCAATAAGCCAATGGTTGTTTTCCAAAAAACTGATAAGCTTCATATGTTGGAATGATGCTTTTAACAGTGAATATAAAGACATTGAAGAAGCACAATCCTTCAGACACACACATACGCATGATATTCTATCAATGTCACTTCGAATTTCCCGCGCATGAGCAATAGAGACACATGCTGGGTCAAGGCTTCCAGTTGGTTGATGATTTTCTAAAATCAATGCATGGATTTGCACTTATAATTCAACTCATTACACTATGCGGAACAGCGTTATTAAATTAAAAGTACAGAGAAGCTAGAGCAAGAATTAATAAATCGAAAGCCAAAAAACTTATCCGTTTTAAACATCCGGAACAGCTGTGTAGGAATCCCGGTATAAATATACAGATAGCACAAGAACGACCGGTTACTACAAGTGATAAAATGAACGCACGAACAGAAAGCTCCACGTACAACTGACGTGAAAAATTAGAATGACGTGAACGGGTAAACAAGAAAGACGCCCTTAAACTATTTGAATTCATGAGGTTTCGCAAGCTCTTAATCATGGCCACGCGAAGATACCCTGGAGAGCTTTAGGCCTTCATTGCTTTAGAGAGCTTAAGCAGAAGAGATGCACAAGCGAATCTCGTGAGGGAATTGACTGGCTGCATGTATGTATGGTAACTGGAAAAGTGTTAAAAAAGCTTGAAGTACTCAAAAAGCAACTAAAAGGAGAGTCACAAGCGAAAACAATGTTGGCGTCAAGTTATATTTCGAAGCAACAAAATGCCATAGGGCAATTATTTTTGCTCTTAAGAACATAATCATTTTGAAAAGAAGAAAAAAAAGTAATTAGGCATAACAGTAGAAAAGTTGAGGAGGTCTCAAAGAAAAAAAGAAATACGACACTCATCTGCTGAGCTCACAAATGAGAGGAGCAGACATACAGACTAAGAGAAAATAGTGCTGTTCGCGAAATGTGAAGAGAGATTTAGTAAGTGAAGTTAGAGGTTATATTACTTGTTCTTTCTGAAATGATTCATTTGTTCGGTATAAAGAATGAGTCTTGAAGGGTAAAACACTTCTGAAGCAGTAAAAACTTCTCGATGGCTATGTTATGGAACAAAAAACTTTATAACTCAAATTCTAACATGTGGGGGTGTAAGGCTGCTGTTGCTATTACTGCTGTGCTGTTTGATTAAACAAACTGCTACATAAAGAACGTAGTTGAAACAAGAAAGAATTCAAATTGACTCGAATTGGCACATAGCAAAATCTAAATTAATGAAACAGCTTCAGATTTAAAAACAAAAAGAGAAGTGATAGAAGAAACGTAAAAGAGATGGGGTGCCGGTTGGTTTCGGTCGGTCCGAGGCCGTCGAAGCGAGAGACGCAGGGCGTTGTGAGAGACCACTCTGTTTTCTCTAAGTCCTACCCAACAATCAATGAAGCCAAGCATCGATCTCATAGAACAGGACAATTCCAGGACAACGTCGTCGTCCCTCTTAAGAATTTATTTTCTCATTCTCTTTCTAGCTCTGTCATTCATTTTCATTGAGTTGCTGCTTATCTGAATCTTCGGATAGCGTTAGCTTCTCAGAGATATTCTAACTCTATCTGTACTTCTATCTATTGAACATCTCTTACAATATAATTCATGTCCATGGAGAAGCTTGAAAGGATATTTGTGACGGACAAATGGCTTCTGAATAATGTTCCATTCAATCCCATTCTTTGATGACATGCACTCATTGGTAAATATAGCAAGACCCAACTTCATCAAAGGTACAGCTAAAGTGAGCAAAAATCCGACTTTTCTTCGACTTTTCGCTTCTCATTTGTCCTGTTGATTGCTGCTGCTGTTCAGTACATATGTCAGCACTAGCCAAATAAGGCAGACGAGGGTTAAGAAGACGCACAACAAAATTGGTTTCTACACGAATAGGTCACTGCCCATTTGGCCATCTCCTTCTTCCTCACTCTTCTTCCACTAGTCCTCCTTATTCTTTCATACTCACAACCGGCATTGAGAGAAAGCGCAGATATAAAGGAAACAAAGAGAGAAGAAGAAATTGTTGGTAAAGAAAGAAGAACGGAAGGAGAGGGAGCAAGAGATAGAGAAAGGTTGATGAGAAGAACGACTTGTGTTAGACTCTCTTTCTCTTTCTCTCATTCTCTCTATTTTCCCGTTTTCTGTGATTCTATCTACAGCTGATCTTCTTCAAATAGAAAAAGGGATTAAGAAGCAGCTAACGGATTTTCTCTATAAATCGTACTTCTTTTTTAAGATACATTGAATTTTAAATAAGATTAGAATTGTGCCCGAGATGAAATGATACACCTGACTGTTCCTTTCATCTCGCCCATGTTAACGGTCACCAGCTGATAGATTCGTCCCTGATTTTTTTTGAAATCGAACGACAGTCTTAGGAATACACACAAACGCTTTTGAAAATGAGTCATTCCGTGGGTGGAAAGTATACATTACAGCCAATTTAATAAATGATAATAAACATGAACAAATATAGAAATTAATTAAAAGACCTCGAGATGAGACGGAGGAATGACAGAACATTGACTGTCTGCTGGAGTCTAGCTTTTCGTTTTCCAAATGGAATCAGTATGAATGTTGCGAAATTGAAAATCGCTCTGGCAAGAAGAAGCAACAGATGGTACAGAAACGAGATAGTTGAACACTATGATGACGGCGTAATATCGGACCGAGGTGGCGGGACTATGGAGGGGGTCAACAGACTTAGTAATTTGATATGTTCTTGAAAAAAAAGTACACTATCGTTTTCGTACATTTATCCATAAAAAGCTATGAGAAATGAAAAGCGAAGAAAATTCAAAATTTGCAGAAAAAGAGCAACAACCAAATGAAAATTCTTTGTTCAAATTCCTTACGAGAAAAGTAATTAGACGAAATCTGTTTTGCAAACGTTTCTTGTGCTAAAAGATGTGCCTGAACTGTATCAGCTGACAACAAAACATCTCTAACGAAAGTGTCTTCCCAAAAAAAAAAAAACGAAATAAAATGGAAAGGTTGTTTTTTTCGCAAACGTTTTTGTCACTGACCACACAAATGAAAGCAAGAGGAAGGTGAGATAAGAAGTGATGATACCTAAAGTGAACTGAGAAAGAGATGACTGAGAACTATAGAAAGTGATTCTTCAAGAGCCGAAAGCAAGAAGATATAAACTGTTGATCACAAGATTATGGATAAAGGTTAGTTCATTAACAGGAATAGGTCAACAAGTAATTGATCGTATCCTAATTATCTTCCGTTAACATTCCTCTGTTGTTTGTCTGAAGAATTAACAAACATTTCAACAGTAATAAATAAGTGATTAATTAGCTGAAGCTACAAAGCTAAAACTTGAAAAAGTGTAGAAAAGTAAGCAAAATCCTCGCTAACTTGTCTTGCTTGATCATTAACTTATCTTTGGGAAGCATCATCGAAGCTTGGGCAATTAGTTAAACAGAAATATTCAAGTAGTTCTAGCATCTTCCTTAGTTACGTGGACATACAGAGAATTCAATTCGTCTTGGCAACCTTACAGCTACGGACATTTAAAGCAGCCACCAGCTATTTGCGAGACTAATATCTTAACCTACTACTCATGTTCAGCAAATATTTCTTATTATTCCTCGCCCACGTGATAAACGTTAATTTACAAAGTAAGTGTTTAAATATTATAAAAAAAAAAAAATTAAGAAGATAAGACTAGTTCATCAATTTGCAAAAATGGTGACCGACCGTTCACACGCCAACAGAAAGTAAAAATGAATTTGTTGGGAGGTTTGGCGCGCAATCGTAAATACACTAATTGATTTTATTTTTAATTGCAAAACTTTAGATACTTTTTCTTATTAAATAATATTTGCATTTTCACGGAAAATATTGATAAATATTCTCTCCGTGTATTCCGTTAGGGATCTGTTCATGATTCAGGATTTTAAATTAGGTCATTTCTCAGTCTACTAGCCAAACAGCTAGTCTCATGTGAAATTGTATATTGCGTGTTATTTTTACAGAACAATTATCTTATAATGATAAATAGAAAATTGGATTAATTTAAAATATTTCAGACATCAAGTGTTCAAATAAAGAATTTCTATGTGAAGCCTCTTCTCGATGTATTCCACTTTCTTGGCTTTGTGATGGATCTCGAGACTGTAGTGATTCGGCGGATGAGAATCATGAACATTGCGATATTCGACCAGGTTTGTTTTCGATTTAATTTCAAAAATTACTCAGTGCTTGGAATGATTTCAACATTTATCCGTTTTCTGTTTGATGAGAAGAAATCAAAAAGGACAATCTGTCCTATTGTTCTTTCTATTTCAAGCAGATGAACGGAATTCCAAGGACGAGGTATCAAAGGCTAGAGCATATGAAATTAGTTTTGGCGTTCGAGAGTAAGAGAAAAATGAAAAAATGAAGATAATAGAAAGAGAGAGGTTACGGAAGCATAAAAAGTATTGAAAAATAAATTTCAGCCAATTCTTCATGTTTCGGAAATCAGCCGGAATGTCTCTATGGCGGAATAAAGCGTTGTATTCTTCATGAATGGTTATGTGACGGTCACAAAGTAAACATATTTTGATTATTCATAGCGTTTAGATCTTTACTCAATGCGAGTATATTAAATAGACAAGAACTAGTGTATCTTAACTATTTGTTAAATTTTGTAGGATTGTGACAATGGTGACGATGAACAAGGCTGTGAAATTATTGAAAAAGTTTTGGACCGAATTCAATGTGGTGTAGCTGAGTTCACGTAAGCTCATAGAAAGCAAATTCGAGGGAAACAAGAATGTTTTGCGGATTTTTTGAAGAACAACAAGATTTCTCATTAGTTTTTTGTTTTTTTGCAAAATGAGAAAAAGATGGCTTTCGCTTCTTCAAAAAGCGAAGTTCGAAACGAAAATGAGAGAGAGAGAGAGAGTGTAAGAGAGTGGGAGTTCATATCGAATGTATTTCAATGTTTTTGAAAGAAATTGTACTCTTGAATGACTTCGATGAAGCCTAGTCAACTCTTCTGAAACAATTCAAACAGAACCAGTTGTACCCTAATGGGTTATTATGGAACCTCCGAGAACTTAGAGTGGAAGTTATTTAACCGTATTCTTGCAGGTGTGCTTCAGGATCTTGTGTCCCTCTAGCCTTCGCTTGCAATGGTGCTGCTGATTGTATGGATGGGAGTGACGAACTTGATTGTAAGAAGAAATCACAAAGAATCATAGAACCCGGTGAGAAACCGCGTTGTCAGCGTTGTTTATGTCTCTTTCAGGTGATCAGATTGTGACTTCTCTTCGTGTCAACGAATCAACTCAAGTTTTTCGAAATGTATCAAATACTAACAGCAGTTTGGACGACACAGACTTAACAATGAAACCAAAGTTTGCAAGTTCGTCCTCAGAGTCGGATGAAATGGAGCATGAGACCACAGTAGCATCAAAGCCTACCATAGCAATGCCTGAAGTGCCCAATGACATTTCGGAATCATCGCGAAATGATAAAGTTGAGCATAAACCTCTCCCACTGACCTCCTTCGTTTATACCTTCACTTCAACAACAGTCAAAATGGTGCCAACTACAACAACGAGCCCGGTTCATACTCAAACAACCACACCGTTTTTGAACCCAATCTTTAGTACCAGAAATATAATGTTTGATTTATTTCCTTGGCTAACGACCAAAGCATCTTCTGTGCCGACTACTTCAGTCCCAACTTCAGCAACTTCTCCGCAAACTTCAACCCAATACTCATCATCCTCTTACACTTCCAGTCAACCGACTATAACAACTTCGTCGTATTTGCTGGAAACACCAAAAACAACACCACCAACAAGCTCATTAATCGAAGAAAACAATTCAGTTTATATTCAAAAAGCGAAGGTTTTCAAGGTTCATCACGCTCCGAAAGTCTCATCAGTATCAGGTGCGTGTGTGAAGTCCCTAATAAGCATAACTGTAGGTTTGCAGAAGTAGCAGCCGATGAAAACATAGGCAGCTCAAACAAAATAACGAGATCAGATGGTTTTGGAAATGTTTCAGATGCCACAGATTATAAGAAGCCGTTAAGGGAAATAGCCAGACCCGTCAGATTTGTGAAAGGACTTCAAAAGCCAAATAAGTAACTTTCTCATAGTTTGTTATTTTTTGTACATAAGATTAAGTGCTTTCATAAACAAACATAAAATATTGTGGCGTGTAAACGATAATGTCATGGAAAATAAAAAGATTCGATTTGATGTTTCATTTGTGTGTACTCAAGGAATAGCCTAGTATTTCCTTTTTTTCATTTTTCTTGTCAGAAACTGTTGCTCGACGATTATACTTGAGAAGTATTCGATAAAACCTTATTAAGACTTCAAGGCAAGCTGTTTGACTCTTTATGTACATAAAAGATAGTCAGAAATTATGCTTAGCAGAGAAGAAGAAACAGAAAGAGTGATAGAGAGAAGAAGAGAAAGACTTAAGCATTACTTCAAATCGATTTCATGTGCAGCTGATTGAACCTTATCGTAGCCTCATCATGTAATATTGTATTGTCTGTGTTCCTTCAATCATCCAATAGATAATAACCCTTGAGAACGTTTACTTGAAGCATTTCCTTCTATTTCAGCCTTTTTTTTTTGTTTTTTCAAAACACTATGCACCATGTGCCGATAGGCCCGTTAGCTGCCTTCGGCTGTTTTCAGAATGAGATTTTGATTTTTGATGACAATCGTAATCAGGTTTGAACAGTTTTTTGTTCAACTCTCCAACTCATCAATTTGTTAGCTCGTGATTCAAGACGGTGCATCAGTGTTGAAGCTTTCTATTAATGAACGATACTATAGTCGTCTCTTTTATTGGGCCCGCTTGTTTTATATCAGCAAGTAAGAACATATTCTAATTTCCTCAGACGTGAGGAAGGAAGTGGCTGACGAAAAGAAGAACAACATTATTAATTTTTTTTCAGAGATGTCATTCTAGCTTTATTAAAATGTCATGCAAATCGTGTATTCTATCTCGTCTCTTTCCGTCTTGACAGAGATAGTCAAACTTGTATTGATTTGAGGCATGTTAAGACTGGAGTTTACTCTCGGGGATACCATGTAAGCGACTTCATTCTGATCGAGGCGTTCTCATAATGGAGCAAAGTTATTATAGATAGGATCTCATTGGGCTGGTCGTCAAATTGTATTTAGCATTAATAATTTAGAAAAATCCAAAGAACACAAGAAAACAGCGTCATTGTCAAATGCGGTATTAACTTATGCCATACTAATTGGATGATTTTCAATTCAGAAGACGTTGAATGTTCCTGATTCTCCAACAGACGCGTCGCCAGCTGGTATTCAGAGATCAATATCAGGAAGTGATATGGAGACAATGCTATATTCCGGAAACGTGAGTACTTCACAAACTTAGTAAAGTTAGTAGTGTAAAAAAAACTTTTGAGTTAAAAATATGGGAAGTCCCTCACGTCATTGCCTCTGTTTCCTAAATATTTTTGTCTCAGTTCCCCCTGTTTGACTACAAAGCAATGTTGACGATCATTGCTGTGTATAGTTGTCTTTTCCGTTTATTACCCAAATATGTTATACTAAAAACTAACCTTAGACATTCACACAAAAGTTTTCGTTCAGAAGGGTCTTTGTGAAGGAGTAATTCTCGTTGTACAGTGTGATTATACTGGAGACATTTCCGCTAATGTTGTAACACTTGGGAAGAATAGATTGGGTGTTAAGCTCAGAAGAATTGGAAGCTTTAGAAAACTCAAGGACACCATTGGAACGAAGTTTATGACAAGGCTAGTTGTTTACCAGTTTTTATCTGAAATTAAACATTGTTAATAAAACAGCATACTTCAATTCAAATAAGAAGCGTGAACACAACCGCTTCAAGTGAAGTCTCTTGCAAAAATGAAATTTGACAGAAAAGTCACGTGTTTCTCACGTATGACGTCAATTGCGTGAACACATGCTGCAATATTTAAACTTTTTTGAATTTCAAAACAATTGTCCATTATTTTAGACTGAACTCAAGCCCCGATGAAGTTGTATGCGAACCAGTTCTTTGTGGAAATATTGCTTTGATCCTTTCAAGATCTGACCCATCTCTCTGCTATGTGATTGATACTGTTATTAATCCTACTCATGGATTTACAGCCTCCATTCAAAACAAAGTTACCAATGGCTTAAGGTTATCTAGAACTCATCAATTCTCTAATTGCCTATTTTCAACAATACAGAACTTCGTCACTTGAGGCTGAGCCGCAACCAATGCCAATTAACGGGGTACCGCCTGATACATCACATATATGGAGTAACATAGAAGTGGCAAACGGTGTCCCTGTTATTTTGACTCTGGTAAGACTCAGATCCCCCTATCATTTCCGGAACAAAGTGATAATGTAGTCGAAGTTTTGCATAATAGTCTTAACTGTTAGTGCGTGAAACATCTAACCGGCCGAATATCAGTTCCAATAGGGCATTCTTTGATTTTTTGTTTTTGTCTGCTCGTAAACATTCTAGTCTTCGCAATTTAACAGTTGATAGTTTAGGTTCCTGCAACAGGATATTGCGTGCTTTTCGTGCTGAAGCAGCTCGCTGGTACATTCCGACGCTTCTTTTGGAAAAGGCATGAAGTCAACATCGGAATGGAAACATCGAACTTATCTCAAATATTCATAAAAACCCAAATGATCGATTATGCTTGTCATGTATCAATGCGAGCTTTAGTTGAAGAAAATGGGTCAGCCAAATCTTATGTTGAGAACATAATAGTGAGGATATGATTGCAATACTAATAACAGATTTCTGACCAGTATTTTGGTGTTGACTACGAGTAATAAATTATTTATTTTTTAAATGTTAACAGAATTAATTAAGTTGCGAAGAAAACATTTTGCGTCTTGTGATTGCAGTGGAACCATGTTAGCTATGTGTATGCTGTTTACGAGTTAACAATGATCACTTTGCGGGTTGACTTATTCACTCCTCCCCTTTTATGTGATTTTATTAAAATGTTTGAAAGAGGATTTTAGTAGCTTAAATTGTCGATTAACATTCTTGAACTTCTATATTATGTTATTATTATGCAGATTGAAGTCTTTCAGTAAATGTATGTTGCTGCTCAAAGGACCATACAGTCCCTTATATTGACTTTTTCACTTTTCTCAATTATTCATGGGAAAATACATCACTTAAAATTACGGGTGATTCATCTCTAATTTTTTTCTCACTTAATGAATCTGTTTAAGGATGATTCTCGTAGAAATATAATTCTAACTAGCTTTGGTTTCGATACAAACGGAACTTTCGATTTAGTTTTGTCAAATTTTACTGTGCCCGACAAAATCTTGAGTAATGTAGACTCCGGGGAGAATGCGGACAAGTTGGTTTGTTTAAACTCAAATTTTTTGTAATATTTTCATTATTCAAGGGAGTAATTGGATTTTCCTTATCGAAAGGTATATCCATTGCAGCAGGTGTTGGATCCAATCCCCATGTTTGTCAGTTGCAAGTGAGTTTGATTATTCTCTGAGCAGGTTGTAAGCTTTGGTTTTCAGCAAACTGATCAAGGATATGATGCATTGTTCTTCTTTGCCGATTTACCGCAGAAGCGTCTGAGGGTGTATCGTTCTGGAGAAGGAGGCCAAATACGGCTCTGTGCGTCACATGAGGAGTACGTTTCTTTTCCATTGTTTTCGATTCTTTCTAAATTAATAGCTACTTCTATCGGAAGCAGCGATTCTTTTGTTGAATTTTATTGAACTTATCTAACTGATCATCTAGTATAGACCTGTTCTTTTACAATCTTGAAATTGGATATTAACAACTGCACTTTAAGCTCAAGTTTCAAGTGAGCTTCTCCTGTCTACATCAAATCATTTCATGTTATTATAACAGCATGTTGATAACTTTCTCTTTCTTTTTTTCTCTGGTTCTTGTTCTATATTTATCTCTTTCCATCTCTTTTTGTTTGTTCGTTTGCTCTTCTGGTCAGAACCGAAAGGTTGTTGAACGAACATACGAGGTGTTCTTTAACTGTAGCTCCTCCGCATCTCAAAAACATCTTGCTTTCAATTTAAAAGAAAATTCGATCAATTCAGGTGTCAAAATGAAAATGGACCTCTGACAGCAGCAACAGTCGAATCTGCTGCGAAAAGTGAGAACGCTGAGGCTACTCAAGAGGTTAGTTTAAAAAATTCTTACGAATATTTCATAATTAAAATCTTTTTCTCCTGCAGAAAACTCGAAAGAAAAGAGATGGATGGCTGTTTGATACAATTAAACGTGTCTTTAACTCTGGAGAATCAGGGAAAACTTATGTTGACTATGTTCCTTTGATTCAGAACGACAATCATTATTCAACAAATGTGAGTCAAACAAAATATTTCGTTGTGAAAGTTTTTTTTTGAAGATTTCCATCCGTTTCAACGAACAACTTCGGGGAAAGTATTACTTAATCTATCACAATTGTTTCAACTACAGAGCTCATGGCTACAGGTCCGTTGTTCTCACTTTCTCTCTCTCTCTCTCTTTCCTACTCTCTCTTAATCCTTTCTGAATTTGGCGATTTGTAGTGATAGAGTCGCCGTGGATTTTGTTGTTGATATCGTAGAGGCGAATGTCGGATCATATCTATCAGCAGGAGACATTCCCAAACCACAATTGCTTCTTTACATATCGTTGATGTTCTTCTTTACCGGAGTCGTTTGGAGTCATCGATTATGTTTAACAGAGTAATAATCAATTTAAATTCCCATCACAATGACATTTATTTATTCATTAAGCAAAAGAAATATTTATCGAGTCCATGGATTGATGACGGCTCTCATATTTTTGAAATCTGCTTCCCTCTTCTTCCATGGGGTTAATTATTATTTTGTTAGCAAATATGGTCAACAACGGGAAATTTGGGCCGTAGTCTTCTATATTACTCATCTGTAAGTTCATAGTCATGTTTCTTTCAACATAGACAACTACACGCTCTCACTTGTTTCTTCAGTCTCAAAGGCGCTCTATTATTCGGAACGATAATTTTGATTGGGACAGGTTATACTTTCTTCAAAAACTTCCTGTCGGACCGAGATCGAAAAGTTTTCATGATAGTTTTACCTCTTCAGGTGGATTACTCATGTTTTCTATCCCCGTGACCTTTTACATGTTTAAGATTATTGATAACATTGCCATGGTCATATTGGAAGAGTCTGAGAATGGTCAGCAGGGATATCAGTTTTGGTATGAAATGTTTGTGTTCTTGGATCTGATATGCTGTTTCTGCGTGTTCTTCCCTATTGTCTGGTGAGTTATTCGTTTGGAGGAATATTCATGAATGCCATATTAGGTCGATAGCTCATTTACAAGAAGGAGCTGCAACTGATGGCAAATCAGCGTTTAATTTGCAGAAACTTCGTCTGTTCAGACAGTTCTATATGATTATAATTTGTTATATTTATCTGACTAGAGTACTCAAATTCATGCTGCAGGTATTTTTTGTTTACAAGTCCTATATGAATACGTGATTGTAGTATGCTGTTCCTTTCAATTTGGAATGGGTTACCGTGGCAGTTGTAGAGTCTGCGACTCTTTTCTTCTTCATTTTAGTAGGAATGAAGTTCAGACCACAACAATCCAATCCATACTTGGAACTATCCCTCGAAGATGACGAGGACGAGAATGCGATAGCGTACGTCTTGCCGCCCCGCTTCTGAAACTTTTTTTTGCAGCTTGACTCGTAATGGTTTGATGGAGAACGTGGTGCAACGTGGTCACTCGGGAATTGGCTTGGAAGATATTCCGGGAGCAATCGGAGATATGTCCAGTGATTCTGACGACGATGAGCGCCTGTTGATCGGAAGAAAGAGAGTGGACGGTTTGGAGAAGACGCTTCTCTAGCTAAGTTTTTCGTTTTATAGAAGTATTTTAATTTTGTTTTGAACCATTAGAAATTTTAATTGGGTTTCCGATGGGTATTGTCTAAAACTACATCAGAGCTTTTATAGGCAAAATTTAGTCAGATTACTGTGTTATTCGTTTGAAAGATATTTAGAAAATTAATCTCCGTGTGTGTGTGTGTGTGTGCAAAGTCTTCAACATCGTGTACATATAAGGCCTTACTATTTATTCCGGTTTCTTTGCTAATAATTTCTTTTATGTAATTTACTCCATATTTGCTATCATTTACTTCAGAATAAAGATACTGTTTAGTTTCGTTATCAATACCTACCGATGAAACGTTGATAACGTTTGGATCATACTTTTCTGATTTTTTTTACATTTTTAAATGCTTTTTTATGACTTGACCTGGCTTTATATGTTTTGATTTTTGCCTCAAACCTTTCTTTTGTTTTTTTTTGTCATTCTTCTCATTCCTTATAATTGCAATTGACTTCCATTTGTGGTGTAACATTTTCTTGACGAAAGGACAAAGTCCGTTTCTTGAAAGCCTGTCTCTTATCATCTATATCAAAACGATGTTTTGTCAATCAGTATTCACTCTCCTACTCTGTTGTGTGCCTGTGCCCTTTCTGAAGCGTCCATAATGCGAATGAAATTCAGGAAAAGGATTCGTGGTACATGCAATGATATTATGAAGAGTTCAAACACAACTTGTGTTAACGAGGTAAGCATATTGTTTTTTTTATTTTTCTTATTTTCTTTTATTGTTCAGTTCTCTTCCCACGACGGTGATAGAAGTAGTGTTCGGTCGTCAGACGATGGAGCTAGTAGTTCCCCACATGGTGGGGATGACAGAGAGCGAACTAAGTTAATTGCCAAAAAAAACGAAATAATGGAACGATTGAAACATATTAATTTAGATCAACAAGGTGGGTCATAGCGTCCTTATTTATCTTTATGCTCTTATCTAGGGAATGTGGAGGAATTCCTCACTCTCACAAATAAAACCGAAGCTCAACGAGGTGTAGACAATCCACAAATGACAAGAATAAGACAACAGTTTGAGAAGAAAAACAAAAAATATTTTCAAGACTCGGAATATTTGAAAGTCGGAAAAGACCTGTATTCTTCATATTTTATTTTTTTCCTTTTAGAAAAAGTTGAGTAGATTCGAATCTCGCATTGCAGCGATCGACAACGGGTTGAACGAGAGCAACGGCAAGATTAATCCCATGGCTAGTGTTGGCCAAGGAATGAGGTGTGTTTACCTTTTTTGGTTGTGCGCTTTCCAAACTGATAGGCCGGTTTGTAATTCTTTTCACCTTTCTAACCTTCTTCCTCGTCTTAGCATTACTCATACAATTTAGTCATCAGCGCGCCCACGCAAATAGTTACAAATGTATTTCATAATTACCTTTTGTAGAAGAACTGGAGCTCATATCAAAGGAATGACAGAAAGTGTAGTCTCGGCTCCGATCGAGTTCGCACATCGGTTGAAAAGTACTTTTGGCTCTGCTGATAACGTAAATGAAGTCCCCGGTTAGTTTATTTTGATTGATGTCTTTTTTGTCTACACAAGAAGGGGTTTGATCATTTATTATTTCAAAAAGGAATGATCATTAAAGTAATTTACTGTAAAAATATGTGAGAATTGCGAATGAGACGCCCAGGAGAGTGAACTTAGATCCGCCACTGTTATTGCAATAGTCTCCTTTGCAACAACAGGTTACTACGCTGAGTGAGCCACGAGCAGAAGAAAAACAAGCTTCGTTCTGGAATTTATAAAGTTTGATTTATATCTTCCTATCTTATCTGCTCACCTGACAAACTGGGGTAGCGGCGTTCACTTGAGATGATGAAGCACAATAGTAGGACATCTTAACATCTCCCATGCTAGTTGAAGTTGAGTGGGTTTCCGCTTGCCTGAAATGTTACGGTTGAACAGGATTGGGGGATCACATTTCTCTTACCAGGCACAATAATCGTAATTTTTGTCACATTTCAAGTGATCAACACGACTGTCTTTAATTGAATTGTCTTGATAGGAACGATAACCTGTAGCAGAGAGTATAACTGCGTAAGAAAAAAGTTCGATTACCTTGATAACATTTGATTGTGAAAACGGAAGGAATGAGAGTGAGAAGGAAAAGAGCTTGAAGTGATACGACCATTCTGCTGATGTCGAAAAGCCACATATGGAGTTACTCCAACATTCTGCTTATATTTATTCGAGGATAAGTCCATGAATCAACTATGATTCAACTATCTCTTGAGCTTGTTTGAATCATATCAGAAATCAAAGTAAACAGAAATTATAGTAAATAGTCATCATGCCCGAGAAACGTCATGATGTTACTTCTGTTTTTTTGGAAAATGATAGACGATTTGGGGGTATGAGCAGTTTCAAACACATATTTCATAATTTATCAGAGAGATTCGAAGACTTTGAACCTTTTTTTGCAGCTTTGGGAGATGATTCACGTGTTGGACAAAGTGTTTTTTACGCAAGTTCCGAACATGGAAGTACACAGTTCGTCACCTTCTCCTTTTCCCGCTAATTCTATTGGTTTAGTAACTCTGCGACGAAAACGAAATCTTCGACTTTACCTGCCGGAATCAAAATGGATTTGTCTTCGCCCACGCCTTCAGTACAACGCAATCAGAGTATTCACATGAACGAAAGTAATATGGTAATACTTTCTAGAAAAACTGAAATGTATAATTTTCACATTTTGCAGTCTCTGCCCTACCAATCACTGGATCCAATCTACACTTCTACTCCAAGTCATGGAGACAATGTAGATGATCAAATGAGAACCGTGAATTGTCGTTTGAATAAGATAGAGGATATGCTCGAGCAAATCACGGTGAGTTGTTTCTTCAAGTCGTTTCATATGCTTAAAAATTCTTTTCAGAGTGTTTATAAAAACGAAGTTGCTGATATAACTCGAGCATTAGACGAAGAACGATTCAAAAACAAAGTATAATCTCCTAATCCTCTGAAATCTCATGTGTTGTTTTTAGAAATTGGAAGACCTGGTCAATGAGACCATCGAACTTCATCAAGCAGAGTTTTTGAGCTTGAAACAGGAGCAGAAGAATATGGCCAGTCGTTTGGATTATCAGTATAATGATCGGTTCCGCCAAGTAGAAGAAAGTGCTGAAAATGTTCAAAACCAGGTAAAGAAACCATGTTCAAATGTAAATCTCAACTTATCATTCTCAAAGATATGTCGCTTGGAAAATTCCATGAAACAAGCTATTGATGTGCGGTTAGGTGGCGGAACAGACTGGGGAAACGCAGTATTATTGCCTGTTGTTAATATTCTGGTAAGGTTGACATGAGAATTGTTTTTATGATGCTTTTATGATTCAGGTGGATCTCTTGAGATTATCCTTATACCTTCTTGCTACAGTTCTGGATGTGATCAGACCGTTCACCGGTTCAAGGTGATTGTTTTTTCTCCTTCGACGCACTCTAATCAACACTTTTCAGATATCGAGCTGGAGCTCTACTGTTTATTGTTATATCGGCACTTCTAGTGCTAAACTATTCTGATCCTACTTCGCTTTTTCGAAGAAAAACACAGCCCCAATCGAATGAATTATGACATGTGGACGTATTATATTTTACGAATGACTCGTAATCAGTGGAGATACCCATCACTGTCCTTCTTTCAGTCTCGTCTTTAAGAGCTTCTCAGATGCCTGGTATTTCATAAATAGCAGGGTAGTGCCTTTCAAAAAGTATTTTCTCATA
>CALQYR020007490.1:15525-26707 GCA_943334845.2 Auanema sp. JU1783 | reverse complement strand
TCTGCAGTCCATCCAACTGCTCTCCAGCATACACGACAGGCATACAGATAATAGGCGAGAAGCAATAGAGACAAGATGAATCCGGCAATTGTCAATTGGAACGCTACTGTAATTATTTTCGATTTGCATATTTCAAATTTCATCTTCTATTGAAACATACAGTCTTCCCATCCAATATTAGACTTCGGAAAATATGAATGAGCCATGTCGTTGACAAATATGCTGATATAACGGGCTGACTCGGACCTACGATCCCATATTGAGTATCCAAAGCATACTACTGCTAGTAGACAGAAGAAAGCTTCTATTGACTGTAATGCTGGATCGTAAGAAAAATGGAATATATGTCACTAACCCGGAAGACTCCGAACAAAACACAGAAGAATGGCTGTCGATATTCCATTCCACAACACATTAAGACGGAGGCCAATAAGCTGAGACATTCGAAACCGGCTACGTAATACACTGGAAAATATTGAGCTGAATTGATTATACAGAAAACGTTTGAATCGAGAAGTCTGTGGGGAACGCTCTCAGAGGATGAAGAAGAGAGAATGCTCAATTACATCTGTTCAGAACAGAAATTTTCAAGTAAGATCGGATAAGTCGAATATGAAGGCAAAGAGAAATAGATGGATGAAGCTGTATAAGCTGATTGTAAGCTAATTCAAATCAAAACTATATGTATGACACATGTATCTCTGGAGAACAATTAGAAAACGATTAGAGAAGGAATAAGTAACAGACGGCGTTGTTTGGCTATCTGTTCCATGTTTCTTATTTCTCTGACCGTATCATAATTTGCATCGCATAACAAATGAACAGATTGTTGCTTTCATAACATGGTTAAGAACTTACTCAGATACATGTTATATCCAGCTTGATAGCCGAGAGCGATCAGAGTTAGAACTATCAAAGCCCTCAAAATGACAATAATATTCAAACAATAGATGGAAACCTTAAATTATGATCTTTCAATGTTTTCTCATGAAATTCTCTCTTACATTTGAATTACTGCGACATCTTGTCGGATGCTTTTCAGCTGTTGTGTCCATTCGACGTGGCCCATTACCAGACCAGGTTCCTGACCGCTGTTCGTAACCTCCATAATAATCGTTAAACTTAAAAGGGAATATATATGGTAAGAATGGAAGAATGTAAAAAAAAGAAGATGAAAACGATAATTCCATTTCTTTATTTCGAAAGAGGTTGAAGACATACCGCGCTCTGCTCATTGTAGTTGTGATATTCTGCCTGAAGCATGGGTGCTGACGGATGTGTCATGGCTGAAATAGGAAAAGATAGTCTTCTTCCAGAAAATGAAATGTTTTCATTTCAGAGTAAAATATGAACTTTGTTTGAAAAAAGAGAAAAAAAGAAAAGAAAAAGGAACGTGTGACAATGAACATAAACGAAGAATTCTAGGAAATGAACACAAATGACTCATGTCTGTCTTTGACCTTCGAAGAAGGACATCAGAATATCGACAAATGAAAATCGCAGAAAAAGCATAAGCTTCCCTTAAGCAATGTCTTTTTGGTGGAAATGCAGAAGTTGTATGGATAGATTATATGCGAAAACAAGATGGAACCTAACACGAAAATCCATTTATGGAATAAGGGAATGAAGAAGTTGAGAGTGAGCGAGAATAGAAGTAATTAATATGTAATTTGTATCGCAGAAAAACTTGCCATATGGAGAGGAAAAGCCAACCTAGGACGATAGAACGTGAAGAAAAAAGATGTGCTGTTGTATAAGAGGGAGAGAGTGAAGGAGTATGAGATAGAGAGAAATAAGAAGATGAAAAAGAAAGAGCCAGACAGAGAGAGAAAGGGAAAAATGAGAGGGATTGAATGAGAGGAAGAACAGATGGAACAAGGCAATTGATTGTCGCGTAGAGTAGAAGTAGAAATAAGAAATAAAGAAAGAGCAGAAGGTGCTGCGGCACAAGCCCAAGTCCAAGTCTTCAAATCTGTTCTTCAATGAATCTTCTTAGGCGATTATAAGTTGAAACAACACGGAATTATCTTGAAGAGAGGGAGAGATAGGAGTAAGAGAAGATGATGTCACATAAACATATGTAAAAGCTCACAACAGTAAGCAAGTGTAAATGGTGAGAAAATGGATTTAAAACATGAAAATGATGAGATTCTGGAGAGAATCACAACGAGAAAGATGACATTGACCTGAAAAATGGAGAAGACGAAATTCAAAGCCAACCCGTCAAATTTCAGTTTTTTATAATTCGAAATTTGTGATGCAACAGCTAAGTTAGCATTGCCATCTACGATTATTTCAATATGTATATGTGGAACGAAGAAGAAGAGAAAAAAAACGACAAAAATGCGAATGCAATGATGCTGCTGCATAGCCTGTATCAGCAGGATATCGACTTGCTGATTTGACCTATTCAGCAAAGAAAAAGTTTTATATGAAAGAAACAAGGGCATACTCCCAATGACATCTATTCATGAGCTTATTGTTTGTTAATGTTCTTTATTTGTCAACTGCTGTTGATAAAAGGAGAAAATGTGCCAGTAAAAGGTAAACGCAATCATATGTCATTTCCCTGTATTATAAGAGCTAAGATAATATTTTTTTTTTCAAAAATCATAGAGGAATTCGGCATCTCTAATTTGGAACTAACTCAAGTATTATCTGGTTCAATATCGTATATCATATGGCTGAAGACAAAAACAAAATGGAAAAGAAGATGGGTTAGAGGAGTTCGAAGGCTGATTCATAGAAGAATCAAACAAAAAGCGAATCAGAAGGTTTATGTGAATGATGGTAATGGAAGACAATGTTAATAATCAAATTCATTACTAAAGAATAGGAAAAAGCAAGCGAAGAAGAAAGCGAAAATGAAGAGACGAATAGCATCGTCGGCTTGGGTTGTCTATCCCTAACCATTGCGGTCACCAATATACACTGGCCTTTGGTGCCATAAATCGATAATACAGTGCATAAATACAACATATGATGAGTTGAAGAGAGAAAATGAAAGCAATAGGGTAGCATACGTGTATGCTAACATAAAATATAAAAAATAAATAAATATAATAATAAGTAAGGATAGTTGATAGTTCTTGTATTATCATGGTTGGGGGTGAATACGAGAAGGGTTAGCGTGCCATAAGGCAAACTGACTGCTAGCGGTTCGTATGTGTCATAACCTATGGTTATAGTTAATAAATTATTATGTTTACTAAAGGCATATGTATACATCTATATCTATGTATAGATATGTGAAAAACGTTTATGAGCCATCTCTATCGACCTGATTTATCAACATCAACAACCATATTCTAATTAGCATAGATAATCACGTGAACAATACGTGAGAATATATTATTTAATCATTTGATTTTGGATGAGAACCGGTTGCATTCAAGTTAGAGTTCAGAGAGATAGAGAAAGAGAATGAATGGCTAACTATATCAATTATATAAATAAAATAATTATTTTAAAGAAAATATATTTTGAATGGGAAATACTCATCATTTGAAATATTGAAAGGAGAGAGGGGACGAAGAGGGAGAGAAACAGAAATGAAAAGAGAGAGAGAGAGAGAGGGGATAAAGAGTTTAATGATGATTGTAGTGATTAGAGAAAGAATGATATAAAATGATTTTGACAAGATATTAGATTGGGATATATACTATGTGTTTACGTCATTTCTTATAGTAAATGAGAGACAAAGAGAGAGACAAGTTGTTAACAATACAGAGAAAGAGAGAGAGAGGGAGAGAGAGAGAGAGAAAGAGAAGGATGAATCGTTAAAGAGAACGATAGAGGATGAAAGGGAAAAGTAACAAAATAGTTTGAAGATGATAGAGAAAGAGCTGGATCAATATGTGTTTGAGATAAGAATCTCTGCTATAATATTAAGATATGAAAACGATTAGAAGATGTAATTATATTGTCCTAAACAAGATTATTGAGGAAACATCCTCATCAAACTCTGTTTGACATTCGACAAACGACAAAGGCCGATCATTAATGTAACTGATTATGGAGCAACAAATGAGCTTATGCAAGCTTGTTTAAAGATTTTTGCTATAAAAATCTCCTCTATAAGCTTTTGCTCCTTCTTTTTCTTCATCTGTCTTCATCATCATCATCAACATCATAACGTGAGAAAGAGACCAGAGACGAATAAGAGCGACATCCAAAAAGAATTGTTGAAAGAAATAAAAAAAAAGTATGAAAGAACGAAAAAGAGTTCTTCGTCGTCTTCTTTTTCTTCTTCTTCTTCTTCTTCTACTTCGTGTAATGGTCGTTATGAAGAGGATAAAGACTCAAGTCAAGTACACGAAATCGATGAAAATGAAAGTTAAGCTACAAGCCCTAACCTGAGGGTATATTAGGTGAAATGTAAACAGATGGAGACAAAAGAAGAACGTACATATGCTTCTGTTGGCATTACATAAGTTCAAATAGGCGAATATCAAATGATTTTATAAGAATAGTAAACTAGATGTATAAGAGACTCTCATATTGGAATATAATAGATTTTCGTTAGAAATATAGGAAGTGACGAAAAGAGAGTGTTTGAGAGAATGAGCTCGTATGGGGGGGACAAGCTTTAAGGGCTATATAGGATGATGGAAAAGTAGAAAGAAGGGGTTGGACATGTGGTCATAGCAGAAGTTAGAGGAGATTTAAAGAAGAAAGAGAAAGAGAAACAATATCATAAAGAGTTGGGGAGAGAGTGTAGATGATGGGTCAAAGAGGGATGTATGAAAGGAATTACAAGGAGTTATAGACACTTGTAACACATTGCCAACAACACATAGACACTCCTCCCCTCTTTTACATCCGTCTCTCGTTTTCTGTGATTATACAGCTTGATTCGCCCTGTTTTTCTTGCACAAATAGGAAATTGCCTTTACTCCGAAATAGAAGATTCCAGCTTGACATTTTCCAGGAAATACGATACGCCAAGTGTTTGACCATATAAAGGTTAAACCGTTTGAATGACAAACAGATGATGAACAGCAGATTAGACAAATGGACAGTTTCCAACGGAAAGATGAGAAGAAAAAGTGGCAAAAAAATAGAAGACAATGGATACGTAAGAATCTCATAAGAGAGAGGAGGGAATGAGAGATAGATAGAGAGGGATAGACGATGGATGAAAAAAAGAAACGAAGGAGGGATGAGTAAGAGAGCACAGCAGGCTCTTCACTTGGTCATTCGGCCTAATCCTCTACGGATTTTCTCCTTTCTGCATCCTAATTAGGAAAAAAGTCGTTAAAAGAAATGTTGTATAGACGAAAGATAGAAGATGAGTGAGATACAGCGAGAGAGAGAGGAAGAAAGAGGGTGAGAAAAGAGAGAGAGAGAAAGGGATTGAGAGAAAGATGTAACAAACGAGAAAAAAAAGTAGTCGAACACGCGAAGACGACGATAGTGATGACGACAGTTCTTGAAGAACGAAAAAGAGAGATTGAGAGGGAGTATGAAGGGAAGGAGAGAAAGCCAAAAGGAAATGAAAGTGAGAATGTTTCTCAAGATTTTCATCTGAAACTGAATATTCAATGCTTATATGTCTTGAAATCTGTGAAAATAGTAACAGAATGCCTATAAATAGCTTTGAACTCTTGAATGTGAAAGACAACCTCAAATGGGATTTAGATTGTTCGAGAACTTTGGCACATAATACGTGGAAAATGCAGTTTTCAGTTCTCTAATTTGAAAGGAGAAAATGAAATATTCACATGGTTTAAGGTCGTTTGTCATACAAGAAGGCAATTACAAACTCAATTTCATGTCATTAGCTCTGACAATTCGAAAAGAAACATTCACAAAGTTTTTATATAAAATTAAATGAAATTTTCGTGCGAAAATATTAAATTTTCAAACAAAATTGTTTTCGAGGTAAAAGAAGGAGGGTATAGAGATAGAGAGAGAGAGAGAAGTAGAGAGAGAGAGAGTGAAGAAGAGACACGAACGACAAACTACAAACTGAATGAGATAGAGAGGGTAGGAGGATGGGAGAAAAAAATTTTATTTGTTTTCTTTTCGACGCAAACAGCCGAAGAAGTAGTCGGAACGATGTTAAAGCATGAGGAAAGTAACATCAAGGTCACTCAAAGAAGCTCAATTGTTTATTCAATGTTATATATGGTTAATATTTACAATAATAATAATAATAGAAGATAAAGGACTTTCAACTGAAATCTCAAAGAGATAGAGCTTCTAGCAAGTGTTACTTCATCTATCCTTTCTCACCAAAAGCTTTATGGATTACTTTTTTCAAGTTTTTAAAAAGAAAGAATAGGTTTGAGATGAAAATGAGACCAATGATGGCCTGAGGGCATTAAAGTCTGACAGGATGAAAGACGGACAGATTGAGCTGAAGAGTAAGAACATGATAAATGCATTTGATGAACAACGACCAACTGTTGGTCTTTCACAAAAAAAAATAAAAAAATAAAAAAAATTTTTCTATAAAAATGAAATTTGTAACGAATTGTTGTAATTATACAATTAGATTAGCACATGAAGTCAAACAGAATAACGAAAAGGAATGGATGGCCACTGATGGAACAGAAGAACAGGAGAATGGTGGTTTGGGGAGGGCTGGTTGAAGTAAGAGGAGGAGGAGGAGGAGATGGAAGAGGATGCGATACAGAAAAATAGAAAATGGCAATCACAAAGATTACTTATTCTAACGGATGTGCAAAAACGAATGAGTCATCTGTTCATTCGGAAAGAAAACAAAGAAAAAGCGAATGAAAATCCTTACAAATCCACCTAAGCATCTAGTGAGGGAAGTTTGTTCCAGAGAGACGAAGAAAGAAAATGAAAAAAAGTAAAAACCAATTTAGTTCCAAATGGAACAGGTGTTGAGGTGAGTGATGAAGCTCATTATCTGTTATCTTCGTCAATAAATCTGTAGTTAATAAGAAAATAAAGAATTTCTTGATGTCTTTCTGAGATTCTGAACATGATTGTCATATAGCCAAGGTCGAACAGTCATCTGCTTCAAAGCAAAACTAATGGGACAACTTGAGCAAAAAAAAAAGTTTTTTTACTTTTACTCTCTCCCTCTATAGCTTTCTCTCTCTCTATCTCTCTCTCTCTCTTCACAAATTGATAATGGACGAGGCGAGAGAACTAAAGAATAACTTAAGTTGGAACAAAAAACGGCTATAAAAGGATTTCAAGCTTTTTGTCGTTTTCTTCGGTTAACTGGGACTGAGAAAATGAGATTGGATTCAGATGATTGCATGCTTCTTCCACGACTACAACTACTTCCACGACAATTTTCTAAAGAGCATAGACCGAGTCTTTGAAACTTCTCCTTCAGAGAATTTAATAATATTTTCGTTCTAAAGTTGAAGAACAAAAAGAGAAAGAGAATTGTTTTTGTTCACCCAAATTGCCGTCTCATACATGCATACACGTTATGGACATTGTTCATTCAATAAGTTTATTCAAAACAATCAAATTTCAAATTTGAATTTCATAAAGTTCTGTCCACCATTATGAAAATGGTTATCTTCTTCCTTCTTTTCTTATTTGCAATAACAAAACGATTGGAGCTTGTGTAACGGTTTGGCCAATCTGACTAACAACGTCCACATGCATACATTCCAATTGGATGATGACGAGTCTGAATGAGTTGTTCTTTTCTGGAAAAGTTGACAAAGCGAAAAGTTCGGAATGCAACCGTTCGATGAGCTTCAGGTAACGGAAGTCGTTCTTTTGTTTTTACAAGTGAATGCAAACGGAAGTGATATTCACTCAAACAAATGGAACCTTGTTGCTCATAGATTGCGTGAGGGGTGCATCCATAGATAGCATGAACAGCTTCATCTGATATATCAACAGGGTAACATTTGAATATCTCTGCTTTTGCAGCAACATGATACAGTCATTGATGACCAAACAATAAAGAAAACAACCGGGCGATAAAAGCTGAAAATTTGAAAATGAAAATGAATCATCAAAAATCACGTCAACTTCACGTGTATTCTGATGAGAAGTTGAAAGCTTGTAATCATATTAAAGAATATGAGAGAAAGAGAGAGAGGGAGAGGAACAAAGAAAGAGAGAGAGAGAGAGATAGAGAGAGAGAGAGAGAAAGACAGAAAAGAAAAATTGAAAAAAAGCTTAAAAGATGATTATTAAGTTCTACTTTCGAAACAGTGAAGTCTAATGAAGCATACATGTAAGCGATAAGATAATTCGTGGGGATTGCAAGAATGTGTTTACCTTTAAACTTATCCTTTGTCAATTGTAATCAGTATTAGATAGTATAAAGAAATATAACAACTGAACACGTTAACTATGCCATGATAGCATAGTTGCAAAAGTCATTTTCAACTTTTTTTATCCAAAAATAATTATGATGGGAAAAAAAATTTTTTTTTTCTCCGATTGAATGATTAATGATAGAAGGGAGGGCGAGACAAATGGAAAAATTCTTGAAATAGCTTGCACTGCATGAGTATGGTTTGGAGAAGGAGCTTAAATAATCTTATCATCAAATACACACTTCCATCAGTTCCTTTTTTGAAAAAATCGGATTAGTCTTAGGGCGTTGTCGAAGCATCATGTATTGTAATTGCTGATTAGGTGTCAGGTCCTTAGAATTTTTAAATATATATTTCATCAAAACAGTTACAATTACCAAAGTAGGATGTTGTTCATGCAGATGCTGATATTCATTTTTTCATTTATCAAATTTTCTTCTTAACTGTTTAATGATTCGTTATGATCTTCTTAAGCTTAATCTCTTCTCAACGTAAGCTGATGTCTGAGTCATAAGCAATCATTTGCAAGTATTAAATGATTTACTTAAAATGATAAAAGATGAACAATGAAATCATTTATTGCTGCTTACTTGTTCATAAGATAGAAATTCTTTTTTTTTTGCTCATTTATTCGTTATTCTATTTATGGTTATACTATAGCTCTTGTTGTTTCAGGTTATGGCCGAAGAAGATGTTCGGTGGGATCGGCCCACAACATTTTCCGACAACACACATGAGAATAAGAGGAAAATGTACTTATGAACCTACTATTCATTATTTTCTGAACATCTATTTCAGATTTTACATAGTTGCTA
Source organism: Auanema sp. JU1783 (assembly GCA_943334845.2). NCBI lineage: Eukaryota > Metazoa > Nematoda > Chromadorea > Rhabditida > Rhabditidae > Auanema > Auanema sp. JU1783. The sequence goes on along the minus strand of CALQYR020007490.1, from coordinate 17,625 downwards.
TTGTTGCTTTAGTTATTGGACTCGGTCTCATCATTGCCGGCTCCATTATGCTAGGTGTTGGAGTATCTAAGAGCAAAAAACGTAATGAAAAGACATCTGTCTGTCTGTGTTGAAGATGAACTTTCAGATTGCGATCCCGTAAATGCTGTTCCTAAATATTTAACTGTACTTACCAATGTTTCATATGTAAATGCCGTCAAAGATTATAACTCTGTAGCGAAATCAATTCAACAAGAGGTTTCATTCTCTCTTTGCCATTTCTTCTTTTCATTCTATTCTTTAGCTTACATCTACCTTATCTAACAAAAATTCTGGCGCTCCAGTTGTTACTATGTATTTCATAATCTTATTAACTTATTCTACGTTTGAATTTTAGACTCGGGTTATCAATCGCTTCCGATGGCAAACGTACCAACGCATTCGTGGGTGTCACTTACACATCACAAAATGAAATGAGTGATCAAGACATGATGAGTAATATCTCTAAATCCAAAGATCTCCAATTGAACATCTTGGAAGGTAGAAATCACAACATCCAAATAGACTTCTCAAAAATGAATTTCAGACACTAAAGTCAGTAATGCTGTACAAAGGCCAATGTGCTTAGCTGTGAACCCCTACAACGACATTGCAAAAACGACACAGTCACCAGTGAGAACAAATAGAAAAAAAAATTATTTTTTCATTTCCTTTAAGTCGAATACAACTTTCACATCAACTACAACAACATCACCAACTACAACTGTAACAACTCCCGTACCAGTTCAGACGACAACACAATGCGCCTGTACATCACCCACTCCAAGTATATCAATGTCTCATTTTCGTTTGAGTATTCGTTTTTCAGTTGCAACAACGGCCACCACCACCACTGTGAAACCTATCAATCCAGCTTTGAAAGATGTTTTCCTTCTGATCGATGATTCCGTCGCTGTCGGAACTGTGGCAAACTATCAATCGGTAACATAGATTCTTTCAAAGAATCATTAAAACTATCTTCCAGATTGTCAATTGGCTCATGAATGATTTGGTTAAAAGCTGGAATGTTGGAGGAGATGGTTGGGAAGTTTCTCCAGTTTTATATGCTAATGTTTCTCTATTATTTGATACAAAGTAATCTAAAGTCATTTTAGACCGAGTATCGAGCATTGAAGGATTTTGATGAATCAAACGTTAATGATTTGATAGAAAGCTTGAACAATAGTGTCTCTAGGTTCGAAGGAAAACAGTTATCTAACATAGAGTCGTAAGAATCACTAAAGCAATCCCCATCGACAATCTTATAATTCAAGAGCTCTGAAAATCGCTACAGTATTCCCTAGCCGTCCTGGTGTCCCTCGGACATACATTCTTATTTCAGCCGGAAGGTTTGCCTCTTTCTTTCAGCTTTATTCTTCAAAAATATCTTCTTAGTGATACTGGAGATATCATGAACGCAAAGAAATATACAAAACTCATCGCTGATCAAGGTGGAGAGCTTATCACTTTAACAGTAGGAAACGCTAATTCTACCATTTTGGGAACGGTAAGATGCTTGATTCAGGAAACTCAACTAATTTATTATTCAGTTGGCTACCCAAAGTGCCTTTAGTTTCAACAGCTCGTCAACGTTCAGTCCATCTGAAAACATTGCAGATCAAATGAATCAAGTTCTAGTTGAGGACACAACCACTACTACTACTTCTACAACTACAACTACAACTGCTTCAACAACAACACCTATTTTGACCACTAAGCCATCAACTGCTAAAACACCACACTCATCAGCCATCACAACCCAGACCGTACCACACTCATCAGCCATCACAACCCAGAGCGTACCACACTCATCAGCCATCACAACCCAGAGCGTACCACACTCATCAGCCATCACAACCAAGAGCGTACCACACTCAACAACCATGACTAGCAAGAGCGTACCACACTCATCAACAATCACAACTAAGAGCGTACCACACTCATCAACAATCACAACCAGGAGCGTACCACACTCAACAACCATGACTAGCAAGAGCGTACCACACTCATCAACAAATACAACTAAGAGCGTACCACACTCATCAACAATCACAACCAAGAGCGTACCACACTCATCAACAA
>CALQYR020007489.1:219700-245189 GCA_943334845.2 Auanema sp. JU1783 | reverse complement strand
CTTGAATTCAGTTGGAATCTTGATATTCAGAAGTAATTCATCCATTCATATCTCTTCTTGTATATTCCATTATCGTTTATTTGCTTATCCTGTTTGATGTGATTTCGTGTGAGAAATGAACTTTTTTTTCAAATCTTTGTACCTACAAAATAAAATTTTTTATAATATAAATGACTATGTGAATCATTGAAAGATATTTTTTTTCTATACGAAGAATATGAAAAAAGTGAACTGAATCAATATCAGTTTGTTGAGTTTTTAACAAAATTTTTTATTTGAACCATGTCGTGAAAACTTCAGAATGTTAAAAAAAAACAGTAAAGACAAAGGAATAAAGTCAAACGCATAACTAAATGAATAAAGAATCGTTAAAATCCATATACAGATATTTCAAAGCTATGTCAGGGATATTTTCAGATCAGTATTGCGGTAAGTGATAATGGAATAATGTGTGAATCATGTTCTCATTGAGATCCTTCAGGCTTCAAATCTAAATCAAAATCCAAGTGATCCAACAAATAAAGTGCATTGTGCTTGAAACGGGCGATCAAATCCTATAAAATATATTATGTAAAAATTTCGAGAAATTAAAATACTTCATTTCTTTTTCTCCATTCGGCATAAGTTTCCTTGACCAAGCTTTCTTCGTCAATCAAGTTTCTGAGTTCAAAAACTCCAGTCTCTATGGCCCAAACGGAATCATCTGCGCTTGTAGCGAAATAACGTTTCAGTTCTGTGAACTGTTGTGGAGTTCGTTTAATTAGAGCATTAGCAATTTGAGTTCGGCTCCAACGAAGTTTCTTGATAATTTTAACATTGACAGGCTTCCGCGAATCAGTACGTGGAACTGGTTTTTTTGGTGCTTGTATTTGAGTTTGAGCTTGAGTTTGGGCTTGAGCTTGGGCTTGAGCTTGAGTTTGATTTTGAGCTTGAATTTGAGCCTTTCTAGCTTCTCTAGCTCTTCTTGCTTCAGCGTATTTAGACGGTGAGGTGTTTCTATTGTTTCTTAAAGGCTTCGGAGGATAAGGATTCACACCCATCAACTCTTTGCCGCCAATCGTTGTCAGACGGTTTAATGTTGACCATTCAGCAGAAGTTTGCGTTAGCGCAGTGGAAGCACCCATATAAGACGTTCCTTTCATGACAGGCATTCTATGAACAGGAGGAGGTTTTGGCTTAGCAGCTGATGGAACTGGTTGAGCGGAACCTTGTTTCGATGCAGTTTTTAGATCGTTTAATGGAACGGGCAACTGACACGGAACTCCATGACTGATAAACACTGACGTTAGCTTTTTAGCTAGAGTTTCAGCGATCAAACTTTCCATGCTGAAATCACAGTAGATGTACGAAAGTCTTACAACAACAAAAAATACTCTAGAGCTTCGGCGTTCATTGCTTCCCTCATCTTGCGATCAATATCTTGCTGGCCATTACTACTGCTCGAAGTTTCGGCAGAAACATTATGTCTGACTTTCTTCTGTGATACTTCAATGCAACTACTTAGAGGTCTCGAATTTACCGATTTGGGGCTAGACAGATCTTCATCAGCTGGGTTGTGGTGGATCGAAAGTTTTTTGAGGCTACCTAAAAATAACAAATTTTACATATCTCAAAGCTTCCAACCTTCTAGTTGCGAAGCAATCGACACAGGTTTTTCAGTTTCTTGGTTCTCTTCCCTGACTGCACTTTCGTTTTCAATTCCGTCTACAAATGCATCACATGCTTGATATTCACTAGTGTTCGGCAATAATTGATTAGCGACCGCATTGCGAGCACTTTCTCCATAGTTTCTTTCAATGAAGTCCAAATATTCCAATTTTTTCTCCTCGTTATCACTAACGCTGTAGTAATCGTCGTCAGGTCCTTTGCTATATTTAAGCAGGGGTGGCATAGGGAACGGTATATAAACCGTGTTACCGAACGGATTGTCCTCGGATTGATTTTCTGGTGGCAAGACGTTGTTCGCTCGTTCTATTTCAGCATTTACTATTCGACTTTGGAATTGATCGAAAGCTTCGGCGAGCTGATTTCCACGCGAGTCTTCAGAACTAAACTGTGTATTAAGATCTTCATCTGCACCGTGTGAAGGCATCACATGAATTGGTGGTGGTGGTGGTCGAGAGGTCATACTAGGTGGAGCCGGCAAATAATGAGTAGAGTGAGTATGAGTTACTGGTTCGTCTTTTGGAATAATGAAATTACTTGAAATCGGGGTGAAAGAACCCTGTTGTTCTACCTCAGTGGCTCTACGTATGCAATGAGTTATATACATAGCCCTGACCAACTGATCTGTTTGGCGCTCAGTCAGCAGCCCAGCAGAGAAAGCAGCAGCATTAGCGGCAGCTGTAGCAGCAGCGGTTGGAGTAGCATCAGTACTTGGACTATTCACGCATGGAGCTTGAGCTTTTGATTTATGTGTTGGTTCCTTAGACACATTTTTTGGAGTGACCGTTGACTTTGAATGGCCACCTCCATTTGGCTCAGCATCAGTTGGAGTCATCTCACCATTGATAACTTTGCAATAAAGTTCCTCCGGAACTGGATGAGACACCCAATTTGCATCTATCCAACACAAACCACTCTCTGTATTCATAATCATCCCTCTATCATTGTTATCGGGTAACAAGTTTCGCTTGTATGGATGAATATATTCCATATTAGAATCATCTTCGAATGGGAACGGAATTTGCAACTTCTTTCCTTTGATTTTGAAATATGGCTTCGCAGTATTCTTCTTAAACTCGAATAAACCAGTCCAATCAAAAAGACCCTGAAGAGCTAAGGTTTAGGATAATGATTATAAATCATTCTTACGATAGTCTCATCCAATTCTTTGTTGTGAACCCAATATCGGTTCATTAATGTCAAAAAAAGTTCTAAGAACTGAGTTCCTTTCGATTTTGTGCCATCTCTTGAAAGAAATCAGTTAAATTGCCAATAAAGATATCTAGCCTACTTTTTCAAATTGTCTAATACTAATTTATTACGCAAGCCAAGCATTTGACTCTGAACTGGCCTGGAAAAATAACTGATAATGTTGGCGGCTTGATAGAAACTAACCTAGGATATGAAAGAAATAGTTTTAGGTAATCCAAAATAATAGATAATGAGATCAAATTTGTCATGGAGTTCACTTTAATAATAGAAAGAGCTAATAAACGCCTGAAACAACGAAGTTCATAAGAGTTTTCAACTGAGAACGAACTCGTAGAGATCAGAAACATCTTCGCTTTCCACCAACTTACAAATCATTGGAAAAGGTATTTTCTGAGAAACGACATGAAAATTAACTAAGATATTAGTAAGTACCTCAAAAACATTGAGAGAAAATGTCTTTTCAAAAAAAAATAATTCGGGATCTACATGAAACTCCAGAACGTCGTCTCCGAGCACCAAGTTCTGAATAATTTTTTACCTGTTGACCAAAGAATAAAGACAAACCGCGCTTGGGAAATTCATTTTTTTCGTATAAAACCTCTTTATGAAACGTATATCATCTAATGGGCAACATCTGATACGTTAAGTGAATACAGTACATATGAATATTTAAAAGACTTACGATACTCCTTCCTCGGGGATAACAAAATGTTTCGTTCTACACTTTCTACATACAGGCTGCATTTCTCTCTCTTGTCGGAGCTTTTCTTGCATGACACTAGAATTCAAAAAAAAAGTCGTGTTCAAAAAAATTTTGAAATACTCACTGCATAGCCCGCGAAAAGTGAGACATGGTCCCTTTCTCCAGTCTTCTAACCACCTATAACTGAAACTAATGAAATATAGTTCTCATATCATGAAAATATATATAATAATTAACAAAAACAAAAAAAAGAAAAGCATTTTTGCATGGAAAAGCACAGGACGCAATAAGCCGCGAGCGGCTCGCGTCGCGTGCTCCCTGATGCGGACGCGACGCGTTGTAAACACAGTGCATTAAATTATTGAACCAGGTCATGATTGTGCATCATTTTCATTAACTACACTTGTGTTATTATGTTGCTTCATATCTTCTATTAAAGAACTTATAAAAACTTTTACTTCATTTATTTTATCAGTCATTATTAACTGGCAAACTTAGCATATTGATATTATTTATCCAGTATAATTACATTGCTAAAGATATTTAACGAAATTGATTTCTAAGATAATAGTGACTTCATTTGTTTTCCAGGTAGCATTAGTAATGATGGTTGATGAGGACTTTAACGATGTGAGTGGTTCTTCTGGACCGAAATCTTCCTTTGAAAATGTATCAACTAACTTGGAACATACTCACCCAAATACAGCAACACTCAAAAGAAGTAAACCCACAAAAGGTTCATATGAGGATGGGTCTGATAATGTGCCTCCTGAGATGAAAATTTATCGTTATATGGATCATAGTCAAATCCAAGAAATCTTGAGAAATGGCGAGGTAACATTTTTTGTTTTTATTTATACACTGTCTACAATATTATTGAATATTGCTTATTTTATCTTCATATTTTAGATAGAACCACAGGAAACCGTTGATAATTATCGGCTTCTTGATTTGCCTCCACCATCACCACTCTTTCCTAATGATGAAAGATCATTCATACTCAACAAAATGATTGTGCAAGCTGATGAAAACCCTCCAGAAGTACAGTATATAGAAAATAAAGGTTTATTTTTATAATAGAATTATAAATCTGATACCAGCATGAGTTTAGACAGACATAACGAAATACATGTCGTGATAAATGAAGATGACTACCTCGAAATGGTGTTGGACTTTCATGTTCAAAGGGAATGTGTGGATAGCTTGAAGTTTGCGCTTCAAACAAATTTCCAAATATGAATTTTTTTTAGACATGAGCTCAAAATGAGAAGGAATGGACTCTCTGTGCACAAAGAAGTTGTGGAATTAGGATGTTTTATTCCAAGAACTTCTAGATACCTCTTCCCAGGCTATCACTCCAAGTGCCCGTACAGTAAGTTGAACATCGTTGAGTTCCATTGAAACTTGATTTTTTCAGTTGGACGAGGAAACTTAGGAGATTTTGATATTGTATCTAAAATCACAAACTCTAAAGGAGAAGTTATCGTGAGATGGTGCTGGAACATGACAATATTGAAAGGTGTGGGGTTGCATCCCTCACCTCCTCCCAGGTTTTATTTGAATGCACGTTTAAAAGAGTTAATTTTGAAAGTGTACGAAGGAGACGAAGATTTTGATGAGGATTATAGAAATAACTTAGGTTATCCGTATTTTTTGAAACACCATGATAAGGCTGTCCAATTTGATCAAATAAGTCTAGGGGACGAAGCAGACGTAGAAGACGATTATGAAGAGATAGTAGGAAAGAGAAGAATGAGAAAAGAAATAATTAAAGAAGCTCTTATTAAAAAGAAAATGGAGGAGTTAGAAATAGTCAAAGAGGCTTCTGTTGAAAAAGAAGAAAAAAGTGAAGAAATGGTTAAAGAAGCTTATTCTGAAGAAGAAAAAACTGATATAGGCACAGTTAAAGAAAGTTCTGTCGAACAAGAGAGTGAGAATGATGAAGTGATGGAGGAAGTTTTTGTTGAAAATGACAGAAAGGATGAAGAAGTGACTAAAGAAATTTTGGTTGAACCAGTAAAAGATAATGATGAAGTGATGGAGGAAATTTTTGCTCAACAAGAAACAAATGATGAAGAAGTGACTAAAGAACTTTTTGTGGAACCAGAACGAGGTAATGATGAAGTGATGGAGGACTTTTTTGTTCAACAAGAAAGATATGATGAAGACGTAACGAAAGAAACTTTTGTTGAACAAGAAAGATATGATGAAGACGTAACGAAAGAGACTTTTGTTGAACAAGAAAGAAATGATGAAGAAGTGACGAACGGAATTTTTGTTGAAGAAAGAAATGATGAAGAAGTGACGAACGGAATTTTTGTTGAAGAAAGAAATGATGGAGAAGTGACGAACGGAATTTTTGTTGAACAAGAAAGATATGATGACGAAATTTCGAACGAAGTTTTTGTTGAACAAAAGTTAGATGATGAAGAAATGCTGAAAGAAGTTTTTGTTGAACCAGAAAGAAATGATGAAGAAGTGATGGAGGACTTTTTTGTTCAACAAGAAAGAGAAGATGAAGAAGTGATGAAGGAATTTTTTGTTGAACCAGAAAGAGATAATGATGATATGATGGAGGACTTTTTTGTTCAACAAGAAAGATATGATGAACAAGTAAATATAGCTGCTTTTGTTGAACCAGAAAATAATTATGTAGGAGTGATGGGAGAATTTTTCGGTGAGCCAGATAGAAATAATGAAGAAGTGATGGGAGAATTCTTTGTTCAACAAGATAGATATGATCACGAAGTACATATAGAACCTTTTGTTGAACAAGGAATAAATTTTGGAGCAATAATAAATGGAGATTTAAATAATCATCTAGAAGATGAAGAAGAAGAAGAAAATTTAGTACAGAACGTAGTAGAAAACGTAGAGGAAGAAGATGAAGAAGAGGAAGAGGAGGATGAGGAGGATGAGGAAGATGAAGATGAGGATGAAGAAGAAGGTGAAGAAAGTGAAGGAAATGATGAAGTCCAGGGAGTAGTTGACGAATCTATGACTGATTCCGAAGGCAGTGGATCAGAGACTGACACTGAGAGTGAGGCGATGGGGTGCGATTATGACTATGATTTTATGCACGTAGAGGTTCCTGATTTCTAATTATTATTTGTGTTTTGATTGTATTTATTCCTTCCTAACTCTGGTATAAGACTACATGAATCTCGTATTTTCTTTGTGTTGTAAATATATTGAAATTGTAATTGTATTAATAAAAGCTTTCATAAAATCTTTAATCGATGGCAGATTGATTATTTAAAGAATTCTTGAGTATTGTTTGTGTCTATTCAATGCAGTTGTATTGGCCAGAAGAGATATGTTAACAGAAAATACATTTAGGTGTGTGCAGCCGTCTTGTACCGTGTTGCTGGTTTCTAGAGGATGACTACACAATCTCTTCAGAACCCTATGTTCGTCTTGGAGAGTAATTTTGTGATATATTGCCTTGCGCCTTTTTCATTTTGAGAATGTGAATAGCCATTTGTGGATCCTTTTTTATAGATATCTTGATGGACGCGAATGCTGCCATTGATTCACATCCATTATTAACCGAACGAAACGTTCGCCAGCAGTTTCGCTGTCTGTTTTACCCCGAGCTATCTTTTGCTCTAGCAGTATCTCGCTAAGATTATGTTGCTGACACTCCGCCAACCATTGCAATATTTTCTTCAGTTTCTCCAATTTTCTTTACGCTTTCTCATGCTTGAATGCTCTATTTTCATGAAAGAGCGTGAGAAGCTAATTGTTTGGTTTAAAAGCTGAAAGATATGTTTAACGATTACACGAATAGCTGACAACTCATTTGCGGCATGTATTCGAAGTTTCATTCTCGTATGTATACTAGCTATTCACATCTGAAATATTCATATCGAGAGAGAATAAGTAAGAAATCTTCCGATAATGCATTCCTATAATGCTGCTTCATTCTCGATAAATGCAACATGCCGGAAATTGTGTACTAGAGCACAATAAATATAATACTTAGTACATTCATTGAATGTTTATGAATATTCATTTTGAATAGTCACTCCTATCATGGCAGCAGTCTCCTCCAATGTGCTGTGATAGCCATCCATATATACGAAGATACTTTTTTATTCATAAAATCTATACATTAGCCTATCAATCAAACAATATTGTATAACTATAATCTATTATTATTCACCAGCTGCTTGATGTTAGCTATCGATATATATACATAGCTTCATCTTACTGGTCTATTTGACTAAAAGTTATAACACAAGCTTTGAAGCAGAGCAGACTGACGGGAGAAGTGAAAGAAGATGTGAGTAATAGCTCAAATGTTAATGAGTCAATAACCAAGGTATTTATATTGCCATCCTAGAGAACTGTCGTACGAGTATCCCAATGAGTGTAAACTTTATGAGAAACTTCCTCGTTTTTGCAATATCTTCACTTAGACAGAATATTTCCGACAAACAAAGATGAATACTTCATAATAGTATCTTTTCTTTTGATTATAGTTCTTATGACCTAATTCGCACAAGAAATTTTCCAGCAAAAAAATGTCTTTTTCCTATTCTTTTTAGTGCGGTAATTCCGAAATTTAGTTGAGAAATCAGGACAAATTCATTTGGCGTTCTTGACCTAGATGGTCGTCCTTGGGAATTGGTAGATGTGAGAAAAACTGAAGGTTTCTTTCATCTTCTGATTAAGATAAATACATTCCATTTAATAATGGGAGGTATATGGTTCCTTGAGAGATGCGTAATTGATCAACTGATAACAAAAAATTTGGATAGAATGTGGAAATTTCAATAAAAAATATGTGTTGATAGTATTGTATAGAAGTGTGCTCCATTGCTATACCACCTGATACTTTTATTATTTCAGAACCGTTTTGTTAATGTAGTATTGATCAAGTATGTTTACACTACAACTTATTCCAAGAGAGATTGTTTACACAAGATGAGGTCAAAGTCATAACTCACCCTGTGTCGGAAAGGTCATCACGCGCGCCATTATTCGCGTTGCGGATGCGTTTGCGTCGAACTGCAAAACCAATCGCGCGCGTAGGCGTGTCTTCCAACTACCAATAATGAGCAGATAGATTCAGATCGATCTGTACAACCATTAGTCCATCATTCTTCCCCGAACCGAGATGAGGATCGCTTGTATTATTCTTCTGGCTGTTGGAGCTTTCGCTGCCACAATTGAAGAAGAGGAGAATGTTATTGTTTTAACTAAGGTTAGTCTTTAATAGTGTTTGCATAGTTGTACATTAATTGTAATTGTATCAATTTAATGCTACGTCATCATTGTATGAATCCTTATGACACGTTGCTTTAGGATAACTTCGATGAAGTCATCAACGGAAATGAGTTTGTCTTAGCCGAGTTCTACGCTCCATGGTGCGGTCACTGCAAAGTATGTATTTTGTTGTTGTTGTTATTTTCATAATTTTGTTTATAGGCTTTAGCCCCAGAATATGCCAAGGCTGCCACTCAACTCAAGGAAGAAGGATCCGATATCAAGTTGGCCAAGTTGGACGCTACCATCCACGGAGATGTTGCCAGCAAATTCGAGGTACATTTTTGCTTTTTTTCAGGCGTTTTTCAATGTGGAACTTCAGATTCGCGGATACCCAACCCTCAAGCTCTTCCGCAACGGAAAGGCTTCTGAATACACCGGAGGACGTGATGCCGCTTCTATCATCGGATGGTTGAAGAAGAAGACTGGACCAGTTGCCAAGACCCTTTCTACCGAAAACAGCGTCAAGGAATTGCAAGAGTCAGCTGATGTCGTTATCATTGGTTATTTCAAGGTAAACAAAGATAATAGCAGTGACGCATGAACACGTAATGCTTTATAGGATTTGGAATCTAAGGAAGCTAAATTGTTCCTTGAAGTTGCCGCTAGCTTCGATGACATTCCATTCGGAATCTCTTCTGAGACCGCCGTCAGAGATGAACTCCAAATTAAGGCCGATGGAATCGTTCTCTTGAAGAAGTTCGATGATGGACGTGCCGTTTTCGACGAGACTGTTTCCGCCGAAGCCTTGAAGACCTGGATCCAAGCCAACCGTCTCCCACTCGTCTCCGAGTTCACCCAAGAGACCGCTTCCGTTATCTTCGGAGGAGAAATCAAGAACCACAACCTTCTCTTCATCTCCAAGGAATCTGCTGAGTTTGAGAAGCTCGACACTGAATTCAAGAACGCCGCCAAGGAATTCAAGGGACGTGTTCTCTTCGTCTACATCAACACCGATGTTGAAGACAACGCCAGAATCATGGAATTCTTCGGATTAAGAAAGGACGATCTCCCAGCCATCCGTTTGATCTCACTTGAAGAGGATATGTCCAAGTTCAAGCCAGACTTCGCTGAAATCACCACCGAAAACATCGTCAAGTTCACTCAATCATACCTCGACGGACAACTCAAGCCACACTTGATGTCTGAAGATATCCCAGAGGATTGGGACAAGAGCCCAGTTAAGACTCTCGTCGGAAAGAACTTCGATTCCGTAAGTTTTTATAGGATTGAAATTGATTTTTATCATTACTTCTACAGGTAGCCAGAGATCAATCTAAGAATGTCCTCGTCGAGTTCTACGCTCCATGGTGCGGACACTGCAAGCAATTGGTTCCAACCTGGGACAAGCTCGGAGAGAAGTACGCTGACCATGAAAACATTGTTATCGCCAAGATGGACTCCACTGCCAACGAGGTAATATCTTATAATAGCTTCGTGCATTTATACTATTTATTCAGATCGAAGACGTCAAGATCCAATCTTTCCCAACTATCAAGTTCTTCCCAGCTGGATCCAACAAAGTTATCGACTACACCGGAGATAGAACATTAGAAGGATTCTCCAAGTTCCTCGAGACCAACGGAAAGGACGGAGCTGGACCATCTGATGATGATAAGGCTTCAGAAGAAGGAGAGGGTCATACTGAATTATAAAAAGCTAATTTATTGAATTGTTTTTATTATGTTGTTGGCTATACACTTGTCTGAAACTTATTTTATAATAAAATGCTACATAGCTACGTGTATCCTATTGTTGTTTACTGGGAAATAAAGAGAAAGGTTTTCTAATAAGTGTCTTTGTCTGTTGTCTTTCCTATGTATGACAATAAATATTAAAAGTGCAATTGAGTGTACTGTTGAAGTGGCAATATGTGAACGTGATTTTTCTACGCTTTCGAGTAATCCGCATCCAGAATCCTGACCCCTATGCTAGATATTTGACAGTTCAAGGCAGATGACCCCCCTCTCTCTTGGTTGACCTTGATCTATTCAAATAGTTTCAGTAAACTAAGTATACAAGGTCAAATCTTTTGGTGTCGTGACCTCTCAACCAATGCCGGGTTTTAACGCACCGCTATTCTTATCGCAGATGACATTGACAATTCTCAGTTGCCCCAATTTTTGTGTCATCCCAAGACCTATTGATGCAAAGACGATTATTGTTGAGGGGTTGTGAATAATGCATTGTAGTAGACGCAAGAAAGTAGAACAGCTGAAATTACCCTGTAATTTGCATATTTAGCTATAATTGGTGTTCCTTTTCTGCCCAAGCTCGTTCAGCCTATTCCCTCCTCGAAACTGTAATCCTCTACCGCCCAATCCTCTAGACACACCTTAAGAATCATATTTATTTTTTTTCATAAACATTCTCTACGACATCACAGAAAAATATCACAAATGGAATAAGGATAAAGAAAAAACAATAGATATTAAAAAATCTCAGAAATGTTTCAGTTCTCGGGAAACAAAAAAAAATAACTGAAAACGAAAACTATGTTCAAAAATTAAAATTAAATGCATTAAACGAAAAATTTGGTTATTTTGAGAAACGACGTAATAATCTGTCTCTGCTCTCTAAAGGTAACTGGGCAATCATTCTGAAAATTGTTTGCTTGAATACATGCATGTTGGTGCAAAAAGCGTACCTTTCAATAGATAATTCACGAATTGTATCGATTTCGTGGCAGAAGCTCGAATCACTGATGTACTTTTCAACAACTTCCAATTGCTGCTTGAGCGTTAATGAAGTGCTTCCTGATTTATATTGTTCTAATTCATTACTAAGCCATGTGTAAGCATCGTTCCTTGTAACATCGGGAGAAACTTCTATGTATCTGCAAAAGTATTTTCGATGAAAGCAAAGCTTTTTATGATATCTTACCTTTCCACAAGTCTTGTTTTGGCCATTTCAAGTTTAAATAGATTAATAAACATGTTACGAGCATTTTTCAATTCTGTTACATGCTGAACTGCATTCTTGATGTGCATTCTTTCGCAACGATCGTGTAAATCAGCAAACTCAACAGAAATATTTCTGTAGATCTTGCCGAGATCGTGAGCGCGCTTCTTCAATAAGCCATCCAACCTAACGGCTTCTGGAGACTCAGCACCGTTATTCTGGAAGAAATAACAGATTATTTGATATTATACACTTTCGCTTACTCTTATTTCTTCGCTCAATTGGGAATCGAGATGCATCATAATTTCATCGTTTCGCTTTTGTAAAGCAAATAATTTCTCTTTGCGGAACTTGATGCCAACAATCGCGTTTGGTTCCAAGATTCCTCCACGACTCTTTTTGTCAGCAACCATGTGAATGAAGCCAGGATTGATCTGGCTGTCTAACACTGCCCAAGCACCTCCTCGAAGTTCTCCATTACATGGAATGTATACAATGACTGGTTGTTTGTATTGGCGAAGGGCATCGACAATTTGAGCTCCAAACTTCAAAACCATGTCAAACATGTCTATAATTTCAAGTTATTTGACGAAATCGTTTTAAAAAGCGTCACCTTTCTGGCCACCGGAGAATCCACGTAATGAAGCAATGAAGAGCAAAGGAAGGTTTTCTCTGTTGAAGTCGCCAATAACTTCGGCAGTTTTGAAGGCTGAGTCGGGATACCATACTTGACCAGCTTGATGGAATTCGATTTCTTGACTGTTGGGACAGGCAGGGTCGGCTGGGATAACATTCTTCACGTTTCTAAGCTCTGAAGAAACAACTCCAATAGGAACTCCTCCAATTCGTGCTCTTCCAGCTGAAAACACAACACTACTTAATGATAAATCTTAATCTCTTACCAATGATTGTTTTAGCCCATTCCTCCATGATTTCGTCAAAAGATCCAGAGTCACAAATTCCTTTCTGGATTGTAGAGTCTCCAGAGTCGATCAGGTGACGGATGTCGAAGTTTTTGTTTGAATCGGCATCAAAAACGACGTCACGATAATCACTGTCTACTCCGAAGCTACGATAGAAGGGGAAAGGTTCTTTCTTGACTGGTAAGTAGCTCATCCATTTAACAAGCTTACAGACACCTTCGAAGTCATCATCAACAACTGCGTGTGTAACACCGTTCTTGTGCATAATTTGTACACCTCCCAATTGGTTATTGGAAGTATACACCTCTTTACCCAAAAGAGTGTTTAAAGCTGGGGCACCAGTGAGAATGATGTGCGAAGTACGTGATTGAACTATCCTATGAGCGAGTCGAGCAGTGTAAGCTCCGATTCCAACGGAACGTCCAGTAACAAAACAGTATGTAGGAACTTCCTCATAAGACTTTGAGGTTTCACCGGCAATCAAACCAGATCCTTGAAGGTTCTCTACTCCAATGTGTTCAGTGCTTCTTCCAACAACACTCTTAATGCGGAGAAGTCCATTAGGCATTTTCTCGTGTACAATTTGATCTTTCAAGGGATGCTCATCAGAATCTTCAACATACAGGTAGTCAAAGCCTTCGGAAGGATTAGCGGGATCTTTGAATTTGACACGGAATGTTTTGGAAATGTCTTCGGCCAATCCAATGCGGGCACCGGAGTTACAAGATACATTGAGACGAGGCAGTTTATGCTTTCTACTGTACTGACTAGCTAAGCTATAAACTTCATCTTCAGGAATAGCGAAAGAACCAGATTGGAATGTGATATCATTAGCAATAGCTACAACTTTGTATCCTCTTGGCTGCTCGGGTGTGTATAATCTGAAAATATGCGTCAGTTACTACAATCTATATAAAATTCCTTACGTTAAGAGCCAAGCTACCATACCAGATTCATTATTACAGTTGTCAGCCCGAACTTTAAGCTCTTCCTTGTCCACTATGTGGTGGAGCTCTCCATCTTTTACAATAAGTTCTTCTTCATCGAAAAATTTACGGTAATCGCTGTTTGAGAATGCAAGCTTCTGTTTTTCTGACAGTTGACTGTACTGATCGTTAAATACTCTACGATCGTTGACATCTTGACTCTGTTCAGAAGATGCTTTAAGATTTCTCCATTGTTCCAAGCAAGCTCTTCCAAAAAGCGTAGGATAGTCATAAACGTAAGTAGTTCCATTGGCACGAGTAGAAACACGTTTCTTTTCAATTCTCTTGATGCTCTCGTATGAACCAAGGTTGGCATTATAGAGCTTATGAGAAAGTCTTTGTGGTTCGATTTTGAGCTAAAATATGTTGATAGTGTTTCAAGTTATACGAATAAAATTTTACCTGCTTCTCGTGATAAATACCAAATTCAGGTGTAACACCGGTTTCATCTAGGAATTTGACTCTATGTTTAACGTGCCCTCCATTTCGCAACTGAGGTGTTACAATTTCAACTTCTGTCACACGATGCTTGAACAAGATGTCCTTTTGAGATCTAACAGCATTTATATAAGCTTCTTCAAGACTCAATTCATAATCCACAGTGTATGTTTCTGGTAGTTTAGGGAAAGCCACATACAAAAAGATGTGATTGGAAACAAATAATAATCTGGAAAAAAATAGTATCTTTGATGCTTTCTAATTAATAAGTTTACTTATTAAACTTTCGCATGGCAACGTTGATGGCGCCACAAGCGTTATCGATATAATCAACCAAAACATCAGTCACATCGTTCTCACTGAAACAATTTGTGTTATATATTGTACGATTGTAGTTATTCTTACCATTCCTCCAATCGGATTGGAACTTCTACAATTTCTCTGACAAAGAGCTTGGAGAATCGTTTCTCAGACTCATCATCATACTTATACACCCGTAGATTTGACATTCTATCAGATTCTGTCTTGACAGACTTAGGCAATCTCCATAACTCTAATCTTTCAGCACCAATAACATCAATCTGAACAGTTAGTAATGAGAAATTGAACATATATTAGAAGACATACTTGCATGACAGGCTTGTATCTGCAGCAAGCAATGACATGAGCGGTTAAGTTAGGTAATTGAGTTTGAATATTCTTAGCGGAGTTCTCAGCAATGGCAATAATACTATCATCAACTTCATTGTAGAAAGGAAGTTCCTGAACATATAACCAAGATTATTTTAGAAGCTCCAACAATTTTACCTCCAATTGAGCTTCACGGCTTTCATCTGTTCCTAAGTTTTGTTGGAAGTTTCTGGCAACATTAACGAAAATAGCCAAACGGACTTGTTCGTTAGCGAAACGATATTTCAAAGATGAAATCTGAAAGTAGAAACTGTAAAAAAGAACTCTGTTCAAAGAACTTACCAATTTTTGGTGGCCCAGAGCATTTTCGAAGTTGTCTTTGGTAACATTCAATGTAAGAATGGCATAATGTTGATCGGATCCTGCCGAGTTTTTGCCATGGAATTCGAATATTTTGCCGAAATCGACCAATTCAGCTCGTTGAATAGTTGTGACAGATGAATAACGTTGGATATAGGTTCTGATGACGTAATCAGCTAGCTCATTGTCAAAGAAGAATTCGTGAAGAACTTTGTGCATCCAGGGACTCTTTTCCAATACTTCTTTAGGTGAGATACCCAACTTTTGAAGTTCCAAGAATTTCTCACGTAAAACATCTACAGCCTTCTCCACTACGAGAACTTCTTCGTTTTCACGTACTTTGATTGGAACATGGTTAATATCCCAAATAACCTTGTTGAGGAATTTACGATATTTAGTTCGATTGTTCTTGAGCAAGAGATGACGAGCATACTCAGATACGCTATCAAGATGGAACATGTTTCCAATATCTCGGAGTCGTTCAGTCAAGAATGTTACTAAATGCATTCCACGATTCTCGACATGCTTGAGGATAGTCAAAACAAGCTCGTTACGACGTCTGAGTTGAGTGTGAGCATAAATCATTTGAACTACTTTGTCTTTTTGATTTCCAAACTGAAAACAATTTCTTTGTTTGAAACTTCATCCAAATTTGAACTTACTTGTTGGTTAAGAAGAACAACAGCATCATCATATTGTCTTCCTTCGAAGAAACGTTCGCATTCTTTGTAGTTCTCAAGCAACTCGTTCAAAACATATGCCATGTTATGGAGAACACCGCTTTCATATCTGAAAAAATGTTTTTAATGCTTTAACATAGGTAAATTCACCTTTCACAGGTTTCATACAGGTTGGCGCAAACAAGCTTAGAAGTCTCCCACTCTAATGGTGTGAGCTTACTGAAGTATGTTTCCAAGACTCTCTTGATATCACCAAACTTCTTATTGCTAGGTCCGTCGGCAAGAGATTCAATTTCTTTGGCAATGTGACGAGGAAGTCTGTTCAAGATTTTAGACATAGCTGCCTGTAAAAATATATTTTGAGTTGAATGTTAACATCAGAATTAGCTACCTTGACTTGAGCAGTTGGAAGTGTTCTGCTTTCCAGAAGAGTAAAGAGTTGTTCAACCAATGTTTTGGGATTGTAAATATCAGATGGGGGCACAGAACCATTGAGAACATTGTTGCATGTGTCATAGCACTGAGTGTACTGCTTGCATTCAGAAATGTTATCATCTACATCGGAAGGAGATTCCCAATCGGGGAACACCTCCAAGAAAGGCTTTGGTTTGTATTTCTCAGAGTCTTTCTGGTCTGTTAATCGGGCAATGATAGATCCAGGATACAACAGATCTCCTTCTTTAGCTACATACTCAAGACGTCCAGGTGCTTTTTTCACTTCAACGTTGAAAACTAGCTTCATTGATTCAACTTGAGCATATTGAGTTCCGAGAGAGAGATAGTCTCCATTGGCTTTTTTGTATCCTAGGAACTTTCCAGTGTATGGAGATTTCAAGATGCTTGGATCATTGTCTTTTTCAAAAACAATGAGTGATAACCCAATGTACACCTGAAAAATAAAATAAACATATTTCAAGAAATTTTACAACCAACCTTATACTTATCAGACGTTTCTTCAAAATTACACATATAACTTGTTTTATTATGCTGAACAATAGTTCTGCCATCTCCGAGAAGATGAATATTAACCTATAAGATGCATACCACTGAATATATAGTTAGCATATGATATACCTCTGTTTTTCCACCGTTCAATGAAATAAAGTAATTGATGGGTCCACATCTACTGACTGAGACTTGATAGATGTTCATGTCTTTTACAAGATCAAAGAGAATTGTTTCAGTCAGATCTTTGGTAGGAAGGACTTGTCCACGTTCAACAGCGTTTTTGAAGTTGTTGAAAGTTGATGTGATCTTAGCATGACCAATAACAGCACTACTGATTGCTATGATTTCTGATATTGGCAAAGTTTCTTTCTGAAAATTTATTCAATCAGTAATGTACTCATGTATTGAATAACATACCATTGTGATATTGCTGGCGATTCTATTATCCAACCATTGAGTATTAAATTTATTATTAGTGAAATCAGGTTCTTTAAGTAAATCGACCAGATATGCAACTTGCATAGCGAAGGTGGCACGAACTTCAAGTTCTTTCAGAGCTACCAACATTTTTGATACAGCTTCATGTCTGAAAATTGAACTTGAGCTTGTGTTTTGAAAGAAACTGTTACCTAGTTCTTCCAACAGCAAACAAATGACCGAACTGAGAATCAGCGTACTCATGCACTTTTCCAGAACTTGAAATAGAGAAATATCCCCAAACATCGCGAGCAGATCGGAAGTTGAGAGTTTCAACTGAACCTGTTGAAGGACGGAAGAAATCTTTTGGATCCTTAAATGACACAGCTTAAACTGATTTAACGCATTATGCATACTTCTGATGTAATTCTAGCAGCGATACAATGCCTATCTACCACGGTTCTCACTAAATCGTCTGGCAATGGTGTATCTTCATACAATTGTTCATCTGGAAGCATTTACTCAATACATCACTATTTTTCTTTTTATCAAACCTTTGAAACCATAGAACAGTCTGATATCAGCAATACGGTTCAGCGGTAAACCCATAGCAATTTGAATTTGGATAGCAGGAATGTTAATGCTGGCAATCATTTCTGTGCAGGGATGCTCTACCTGTCAATAGACACAGTATAATTTATTCGTTTCATGAATCAATGTTACCTGAAGTCTTGGGTTCAACTCAAGGAAGAAGTATTTCTCTTCTTCTGGCAAGTACATGTACTCGACTGTTCCAGCTGATTCATAACCAACTAACTTGGCAATTTTAACGGCATCCTATAGAGAATTGATTTTGAGAAATGTCACTGTTATATTCACTTACTTCTTGCATTCTTCTAAGAATTTCTTGTGGAGCAATGCTAGCAGGAGCTTCTTCAATAATCTTCTGACATCTTCTTTGAATAGAACAATCTCTGGTATACACTGGGATAACGCATCCGTATCTGGAAATAAATGTATGAGTTGTTTTAGAGACAGCCATCTTTTACCTATCGGCTATTAATTGGACTTCGATATGACGAGCATTTTCGACACACTTCATAAGGAAAATGGGAGAACCAGGAACTTCAGCTTGAACTTGAATGAAGTTCTCTCGGAAATCAGCTTCGTTTTTACATTTGCGGATTCCCTTTCCTCCACCACCTTCAGAGGCTTTGATCTAGAATAGAACATTTGGCATTCATTTCTCAACTTTCAGTATTACCATCAAAGGATAACCAATCTTGTTGATTTCCAAAGAGCGCAAGCCCTCGTTGAGGTCAGAAACCGTGGCCAAATTGAAAAGTTGTTGTCCAACAGATACTTCTCCCTCGATGACATTCAAATCGAGCTTCAGTCCATTTCCAGACCATTCAATAGTTGGAATGTCAAGAGTCTAACATAAGTTTGTTTGTTTTATGCTTGTTATTAACAACTGATAAAACCTGTGCAATGATGGTACTGGCAATCTTATCTCCAAGAGAGAACATGGCACTTGATGGAGGTCCAATGAAGCAAATGTCATTTTCAGCTAAACGTCTAGGCAACTCAGGGTTTTCAGATGCATGTCCCCATCCAGCCCATACAGCATCAACCTTTAGAAAATATTATTTATAGGTTATATATGATAATAGCAAACTTACTTTCTCAGAAACAGCATGTGATACGATTTCATCTACATTAGCATAGTTATTCTTATTATCTCCAGCTGGAGCTATGACTATATGATCAGCCATTTTCAGATATTCGGCATTAGAAGCTATTTCTTGTTCTGTGGTCAAACAAATAAATTTTATTATATGATCCTGTCGGAAGTGTTGCATCAAAAATGAACGCATTGACCAGATGCATTTGACAGCAGCAATACCGTTTGTTGAGACAAGAATCTGAATATACCATTATAAAGAGCATAATCAAATAACAATAATACCTTTTTTATAACTCTACGTTTAGATATATCCCTGACCTGGCTTTCTACAAATTTTTCGACTGTCGGCCAAGTTTTATCACCTTGATCAAGCATGTTCTATAAGAATTAGCATATATAATGATATTATCTATATAAAATACCTTCCGTGATCCCTGGTGATATCTCTGAGACATATGTATGATACGTATATCTCTGCCGGCCCCAACAGATCCACCCGTACTGATGGTATTTCCAGACATTTTTAATATTATATCAGAGATATTAGGCTTACGCTAACCCACTTTTTATTAAATTCTAGGTGAATCTGAAAATAATAAAATATAATAGAATGACACGATAATTTTTATGTTATTATCAATAAAGGTGATAAGAACGTCTTGGAACAGATACGAAATGAAAAGACTATCTGAACCATTTTTTCGGCGACAGTGATTACAAGCATAGGGGAAAAGACGAAAAAAAAAGAAAAAAAGAAGAAAAAAAAAGATTAGCAAGAAAAGTACAGAATGAGAAGAAATGAAAAAATACGGATTGCTATATCGAAAGGAAAGGTATGGAATGGGAATGGGTAGCAGTTCAAGGTCAAATCTGATTTTTATCTATTTGAAGTTATATCAGATGAACCCAACGCCCCCTCCGAAATTGTTTAGAACTATTGCGATCAATTAAAGCTCCATAGAAAAGAAATGTGATAATAATAATAAAAATAAATAATAATATGATAGAATAATTGAAATAAAATAAGAATTGAGAGAAAATGAGGAAAAGAACGAATGTTATAAATTAGCTCAATCATTGGTTTTTAATATAAACTATGAAGATGCATACATATGTCTCTGTATGTATACACATAACAAATACATAGTTATATACATAACTATATATATATATATATATATATGATACACATAGTTTTTATATGATACGAATGAACTAGAGGTTAAAGCTGAAGTCTTGAAAAGAAAGTGTTCTTATCAGATTTTACGGCTTAAATGCTATGCATAGGCACCATTGCTTTATCACTTCATCAATCAGCACATATCAGGTGATGCTCAACAGTTTCTATTATTTGTGTGTTATTTGAGGAAAAAATGATGGAAAAGTAATCAATCCCAAAATATTTTAATGTCTTATAACATGGCAAGATCTCTAACATGACCACGATAAGCCATATATGGAATGATTTTTTGTCAACAACACATCACAGATAATACATCTCTTAATACCAGCTACTACTACATAAAATCATTTCTATATTATTATTATTATTATTAATATATAAATATAAATATATAAATAGAAATAGAAGTTAAATGATATTAAGATTGAAACAAATTGAGGAGAGAATTATGAGTCATTGACGTTGTTGGACAAACTTCAACATCAACATTCTTCATCTTCAATTTGCTTCCACCATTACCCATTTAAACAAATATATCGTTTATCATCAAAACACACATGTACTCTTTTAAATAATTAATCAAACAGGTTTTTTCAACAAAAAAAATTTTTTTCATTTCTTTTTTTCATTTTTTGTCTGTCAATTACAAAATAATAATAATAAAAGAAAAAAATGAAATAGTTTTTAGACACAAAAATTGGCGACCCCCACAATCCTCTATTCTACACCCCCCTTTTACAAATGTTATCACCGATGAGTGAACTTTAAATCGAAGATCTGCGTATGGCGCGATTATTTTGCAACTAACACCATTTTTGTGAAGACGAGAAAGAGAGTCAAGAATGGAGGAAGAGACATATAAAATGATATTCCAAGTTAGATAGATAGACAGAGAGAGTTGAAAGACAAAAAAAAAGAGAAATCATTAAGTGATATGGGATGTTTGGAGTGGAGTAAAAAAAAAAGGAAAGTAATAAGAATCTAACGTCACGTACTCTCTCGTACTGTTTCTCTATTTCTGTCATTAGAGCGAGATAAGCTATCAGAATCTTTATATATTATCTTTTAGTAGTAAATGAGGTCGATGAAAAATATATATCAAGAGAAACATTGTCGTTCAGTCAA
Organism: Auanema sp. JU1783; assembly: GCA_943334845.2. NCBI lineage: Eukaryota > Metazoa > Nematoda > Chromadorea > Rhabditida > Rhabditidae > Auanema > Auanema sp. JU1783. The sequence goes on along the minus strand of CALQYR020007489.1, from coordinate 224,060 downwards.
AAAGAGATATCCTTGGCCTTCAAACGATCTATCATACATTGGGATGAAATGGTCGAATAAGGTCGTATCTCTGAAATCTGATTGCGAATGTAGAAAGGAAATTGTTATTTTACTGAAAAGAAATCTACGTTGACCATCAGAAATAGTATACTTAATAAACAGCACACACACACACACATACATACATACAACACAAGAGTAAGAATTTTTCATAGACGCTTCTAGAAAAGTGATGTCAAGGACATACATATTCAAGAATATATGAAACTTTTCTATGACTAAAACCAGCCCCCCCCTACCTTCTCTCCTATTCTTCCTATCCTTTCCTTCTACTTTTACTAATCTACAGAAATAGTATATTAACTATATATATATATATAGTTAGTATACTATATGAAAGTTATACACATACATATGATATAGAAATAGAAATGACGAAAAAAAAAGAAATGTGATGGTGGTATGTGTTGCGCAGGAGAAGAAGAAGATGATGAAGAAAAAAGAAAAAAAAGGTCTGAATGACTTTTTATTTCTTTCTCCTTCATCACATTTGTTCTGTTCGCTCATTTGATATAGAAGATGAAATCAAGATTTGTTTTACGAATATGTTTTTGTTAGTAAATGAAATATCAAAAATGAAAAGCGATCATTCAATGCTAACGCCAACGCACTTTTCACAGTAAAATATAAACATTATCTGAGATTTTTTTGGTTTTATTACAATATTATAGAAGGGCGTTAGGGATTATAGGCAAAAAATAAGAAAGTATTAAATTATATTTATAATATATATAATTGAAAAACCATTAGAGAGAATATGCGTGTGTGTATGTGTATGTGTATGTATGTGTGTAGGCAGTCAGAGATTCAATAAAGAGATATGAGCTCTTTTTTTTTGATTCTTCTTTACAATCTATTGAGTATATGAAATTGAAAAGAATAGCATTGGATATATGAAAATGAAAGTAACTTGCTCAACCGATAAGTAAACCACAAAGATTAGAAAAAAAAAGAATATGAAAAGCCATTCAATTACTCATATTATACTCTTGAACATGATGAAAATATAAAAAAAATGTGAACAAATGGAAGAGGTGGTGAGGGGTAGGAGGGGGGCCGTCAAAAGTGTTGAGTTGACTCTCTTTTTTTTTTTCTTCTGAATCGTTGAACATATGGTAACAAGCGAGTTGGCTGGCTGCTTTCACAATCGAGAACGAAAAAAAAGAAGGGTGGATATGAAGAAATTGAAAAGCTATATGAGAGAAATCTATGCATTTCAAGATAGATTGTACTTCAATTGTTCTTTTTAGAAAATTGGTTGAGAAAGACCTTGATAACGTTTGAAATTTCTTCTCATTTTTTTTCTCGCCCTGACTACACAAAGATTCGGAAAAAAAAGAAAAAAAACGAGAACGTAACACAAAACCTGTCATAAGTACCTCGTTAACTAATCAACATGGAATAACAAGTAATTTTCATTAACAGAAATTAGATTATAACGAACAAGAACTATAGGAGAGAGAAGTTAAGCGAATTCAACTAGAAACGATAGAATTATACTCGTTCATAAGGCTAACAAGAACATACGTTAGCCTCAAATAGCATCAATTGCTAAAACTAAGAACGTATATCATCAAGTTTGTATTTAATTGAAAATCACAATCTCATTTCAATAAAACAATCACAAAAGAAACAAATGAAGATGATGAAGAAAAAGAAAAAAAAAATATATCGTATGCACGTGACACAAATGAAACAAATGATCGAAACAGATGACAATTAGATACGTTAGATATAACAAAACCATAGATCCAATTATCGATTAGTTCTACTGTCACATACGAGACAGACTCACAAAATCATTCTTTTTTTCTTTCTTTTCTTTCTTTTTTTATTTTCTCAGATGTATGAGGGTGGATGGAGGGAGGCAAGCAAAGTTATCAACATTTTTCGAGGTTTGGCCAGCAATAAAAGATGTAATAAACTATTGACCCAATCGATTGAACTAGAAAACAGATGACACGAGGTGAGGTGGTGGTGGGGGGCAGAAAGAGTTGAAATGAAATGAACTGCAGATATTTAGTGATGTTATAGATCGAATATCCAAGTCGTAGTTTCTCCGATTGAATTTATTTGAAGAAACATCTTCAGAAGCTGAAAGTTGTCATCTACGATATTGAATTGTTGGACAATAAGAACATTTTACTTTTCAACTTCATTATATAATAATATTACATGTAAGTAATAGTAGTTTGATCGAGAGAGTGATTGTCCAGTGATCACCATTCATTACAGATGGTCATTGTGTGAATGTGAGAGAGTAAGAGAGTGTTAGAGAAAGAAAACAAAACAACAAACATGTTTGGATACACACATATGTACATTTGAAATAAATAACAAGAAAAGGGGGGGGGGAGAACAGCAAATGTCTTCAAGGTATAACGTTCTATGTGATTTTTGTGTTATTTCGCTGATGACTGATTGATAACCACACATATAGATAAATATTGAGCGTCTTCTCAAACGTTGAGTGGAGAGTTTATTGTGAACAAACAATGAAACGGTCTGCGCAAATACTGCGATTCATTGGCTTAATGAGTAACACTGAAGGGAAAAAGGAAAAAGAGAAGAAGAAAAAAAGAATTTTTAACTTTGAAAAGCTGGTTCTTGTGTATAGAATGAACTATTGGAAATCAAAATGCATACAACTGGCAGTCCAATGAACTATGGCTCTTCGTGTTCGTCTTTTGTCAATGCTGGTCATGTTTGAAAATAGATGTTCAGAAGAAGAAGAGAATCACAGACATTCAAGAGAGACATATTGAAATATATATTATCCATTTATATATTGGAAAAGCTTGGACATCTCCTTTTTTGTGCATCTAAACATAAGTTTTAAGTTTCTCTCTATATGAAGAGAGAGAGAGAGAGAGAGGAACATATGAAAAGGCTTCTAAAACTATATTATACTATTGAATACCTGTTGCTGAAGTATGCAATTGTCTCATTTGTTATTAACCTCCTTTATGAATAATTATGAATGTCGTCTGCTTTGATCTTCTTCGTCCCGTTCATTTTCGTCTCTCTCTTCCATTGCCCCTCAAACAATAAAAATGAATTTCGCTTTAAACAATATAAAAAAATAACTGAATATATCTTCTTTTTAGAATTATTCAATTTATCTAAATAAAAAAAAAGAGAAGAGAATGAAGAAAAACAACAACTGCTGCTGACATTTTGTCATTTCCATTCGTTTCCTAATGACAACTGAACGTTACATTCCTAATTACCACGAAATTATGCTTTGCGTTTGTTGCTCATGCTCATTGAGCCGGAACGACATGCATATAAACCCTCAAATCACTAAAATCTCATTCAGTCTTTGATTATTAAAAAGTTTCGCCAGTTTTACTCACCACAACCCTTTCCCAAACTCTTCCAACATTTCCATTCTTTTTTTCGTTGAGATTCTGAAGAATCTAGATTTTTTAAATTTCTAATTCGTAGTTTCTTCTGTTTCATTCCTATCTTACAGTTCCATGGTACTTATGTCTCAAAAAACATTAGCCATTTTCCTCATATTCGTATTGGCGCTAGGAAATGCTAGCATGAGGTAATCATATTGTTAATATATAGATGATTAGCTATATATCAACGAAATTCTATATGTTTTCTGAACAATACATTAGTCTTCTTCCTCAATCGAATTTTAGGATTCGTGAGAGAAAAGCGATGCGCAATTCATTGGTACGATTCGGAAAACGAGCTGGTCAACAAAATGAAATGATGCTGGAGAATATTGGTTTACTCTTCAATCATATACCACTGAAATAATTTGAATATTAAAAATTGCAGGAATTATTTGCAATGGAAAAAGTCCATGTCAACCCAACACAAAAGACCAATACGAACCAATCAACTTGCCCTTTGCCATGGATCTCCAGCCGAAAAATGTGTTACCATATCGAAATAATCTTTTTTAATTTGTCCATTCGAAGTATTTTTGGAGTAATAAAATTTGAATTTTATTTTCTCTACGAAAAATTACAAAAAAAGTACAAAAGAGTTAAACTAGCTAGTGCATGTCTCACATGAACGGAAACATATAAAAATTATTTTTTTTTAGCTTTTTTCTAAAATATTATTCATCAATGTCGGTGTTCTCCTCAGCTTCAGCATGATAAGTTGAGGAATGCTTTGCTAAGATTCTAAGTAGAGGTCGGAGCTTCAACCACCATTGTTCTTTTGGAAGACGATGTTCGAAATCTGTCTCTTCAGCTAGCTCTTCTACAGGCGTGAAAACCTACAAACATCCAGGAACCTTTTTTATTTTTTTACGTCAAGAAACTTACAACACTGC
>CALQYR020007489.1:169444-189529 GCA_943334845.2 Auanema sp. JU1783 | reverse complement strand
CCAACTTTAAACGCTTCATTGAATGAGTCGAAAACAAGAGTGAACTATTTTAAGTCTTTAATCCTATCATTGTCCATCAGCTGTCCGTGCCACTCACGAAAGTTGAGTGCAATGACACGTAATAAAAACAAGACAACCGTGAGATTAAATAGTAGAGCCCTCCGCATTGTGACATTCTTTTTGACATATAAATATATATAAACACTGAACAACATATGTGAAGTTGTCACAAACCTGCTTCTTCTCCTTAAGCGTTAATCTCTGATGGAAGATAATGATATCTGCTCCTTCCTCTATATATATATATATAGGAGGAGAGTGTTTTTCATTTTGAAGTCAACAACATTACAAGTAATAATTTCATTTCTTTCCCTTATATACGATACATGATTGATATTATGAATTTGGTTCTACCAATTCTATTTAATATTTTTTTGATACATAGTACGATTAATCACTTTCATAATCTAGGTCTGGATCACGGTATTCAGTAAATCGGCTAGCGATAGGTCTGTTTCTGAAATAGAAAAGATTTGTAAAAGAATTTGGAAATATTCATCTAGTAGAAAGTGAAAAGTGTTTAAGATAGATTGAGAAGAAGATTTTGGGGGGTATTTGTGTTTGTTGATATGGGATGCAGTTTGGTTACTTTTATTACCTGACTATCTCATAATTTTCTCTCAGACGTCTAAAATTATTTTTTTATCATCACTTCTCATGTATATAGTACTTGTTCAACAATTAAGTTTTTTTTTTATTTTCAAAAATTTTCACCTGTTTACACTCTCAAGACTCAATGGATTGCTGTCACGAATCTCTTTTCCAAGTTTATCAAAACGCTGTTCCCAGAACTTCGGTGTTCTTAGAGCTGCACTCAAATATGATGATCCATTTGAACGCCAATCAGTGTCTCCCTTTAAACATCTCTATTTTATATTTTTTCTGAAGTCTCAAAATACCTTTGTGAACATGTAGCCAGAAAGTGGAGCACTTCCATTGGTGTTCTCGTTCAAAAGTTTGGTTTCCCAGTTTTGAGGTCTTTAATTAATGAAATGAATGATAGTTAGTCTAATAGCTTCTTACCCTCTTGGTGTATATCTGCCTTCTGGTCTTTTGAACAGATCAACCGAATGTTGCAAGTCGTAATCGAAATAATCAGGATCATCTCTGTTTGGTCGCGAATAGTAGGTGCGTGGAGCATAAACCTCGAAAAAATTATTTTATATATTTTTGAATTAAATTTTCTAACTGAATAATCATCATCATCATCATCGTCATTGTCCACAACTGGGCTAGGTCTTACATAGGTTCTGGGGTTTTTCATTTCTTTTGGTAAAGGACAAGTACGAAGTAATCTTATTAATAAACATTGTTTTTTGATTCTTCAATCAGCAAGTCAATACCTATCTTCTATATCTCTTGCCATGTAGTCATATCGAGATTCTATGCCTTGTGAGAGAGAGACTGCTGGTGCAGCATATGGACTGCTGTAACCTATAAAATTTCGTGCGTTCTATTTGTCAAGAAATTCTTTTTTCTACCGGCAGTGCTTCTTGGTGAATTGTATGAAGCAGATGCTGATCTACGTAAACTTGATAAATTACTTGATGACCTTAAATAGTATTTCTCATATAATTGTTAGATACACAGCATTTCGTTACATATTCCCAGAATAGCGATCATAGGCACCATCCAAATGACGAAAAGGTTTTGTAGGTGAGCGTAAGTGTCTGGATGAACGATATGGATCTTCAGCATCGTTTATTTGTGTTTCGATTGTTCTTTTCACCTGAGCATAAGAGTTAACTTAGCTGACAACCGTTTGTACCTTATGATAAGAATCGTTGATGCTTTCTTGTAGTGCTTTGGCTGGAGCCTTACGATTATAAATCTTCTCTTCAATATCACTTTCTGTCTTCAATTGATGAGAAGAGAATTGCCGTGGTAACAATGTTGAACTTGAACTAAAGCTCAAATTAATTTCAATTAGATGTTATCATGATACCTTGTAAAATGTCTTGGTGCTATTGTACGTCCTAAAGTATTTTCCAAAATATCACAATCTGCTGTTGATATGGTTGGTCTGGTAGATGGTTTAGCATCTAACAGATCTTGTGCTTCTTTGATGAGAGCCGAAGACATGTCGGATACCTATACAGTATATATATATATATATATATAATAGTATAACTAAAGTACCTTGGTGGTATCTGCAGGCTTAGAAACCGCGTTATCGTTTAGAGCATCACTTTGAAGACTGCATTCAGTTGTCATGTTCGGCTGGTAAACTAAAGCGCGATTAAGATGAAAACAAATAAAATTAAAATTTTTTTGCCGAAAAAAAAAGAGAAATTTTTGAAATGAGAGGTTGAAGATGAATGTGCGTGGGGGTGGGAGAACGATTAGCTTGAATAGTGGCGAGAAACGTCGTGAGAATCAAGATAAAGCTAATAAAAACTTGAAAAAGCTCTATTATAAGATAAAAGAAATGTTTTAGTTTAATGATTATGAAAGAATGTGAAGGCGTTGTTGATTAAAATAATGAAAATAGTAAGTAAATGCTTTAATTTGAGAGAATTGTAAGATGCGTTGGTGAATGCTTCTTTAATAAATTGTTCGGAAGGGAAATTGTTACACATTTTTCCATATCATTGTAGACACTCAATCCGTTGTCTAGCAGGTTATTTGCTCTCAACTCGACAGAAACGAGAGAAATCTCAAAAGAAAGATTAAGTGTCCCAAAATCTTCATCGTTTAGACGATCTAGAATCTCAAAGCTTTTGCCCTCGGTATCCTTTGTTCATATGTTATTTCTCTGTTTGTTGAAGTGCTATACTGCCTGCTGGTGTAATGTTCACAGAGTTTTCATATCTGTCCAGCTAACCCAATGACAAAAGGGATATTGATTTGAGGGCGTTTGAAGATGCTGTGCCAAAATGTAAAAGGCTGATTCAATAGTAAGAAAACAGTTATGCCCTCTATGTTATTGAAAGAAAGAGAGTAGAAAGAAAGAGGGGGGGGGATAGGAGAACAGGAAGAAAGATGTAATAGGGATTAAAGTGAAAATAATTATTTTTTCTTCTTGTTTTTCACACAGGATTAGAAGAAGTAATTAACAAGTGTTATAAGGTACTTGTATTGTAGAGATTATCAATCATTTACTGTAAACTCCCTTGTTTTAAGTTAAAAAAAAGGATATTTGCGCGCATTCTAGCTATTCTCTTCTCCTTTTATTTGTTAAGAAGATTTCCACAAAAGAAGAAGAGTAAATTTTAAAAATGATTAGGCACTGTCTACCTTCTCATTTTGAAAATTTTTCGTTGAAATTGAATAAACACGTTGCTGTATTTTCTTCGATTCTTCTCATATTGAGATTCATCTTTTTTTTGTATTGTTATTGTTATATTAATGTTTGAAAATGTCTAATCGACATCATAAGAGTACTCATGTTCTTGATGAAGAACAGATGAGAGATGCCATGAAGGTATGACATCATTCTTTATTCATTCATTAGTATTTCATTTATTGTAGGTGCTAAGAAAGTATTGTGCTACTAAATATCGAAATTCTATTATACGCAGTCAGAATGATCTTGATGCTATCTTGACACCTAGAAGTCCAGCTGCAATTCTTCGGAAGTCAACTTATAGCTTCAGTCGGTACAGCTATCTACTTTTTTGGAAACTTTTGAGTAAAGACAAACAAACTGAGTGATGTTCAGATTACCAACGTTTGATAAAGATAAACACATGTATACACCGTCGCAGGACATCAAAGGAGAGTTTACAGTTGACTTTCGCGATCCGTCTTTTTTTAATTTGGAGTTCGTCAGAGAAATTCTTTTTCAAACATAACTGCTATCGTTCAGTAATGCTGAAGAAGAAGAGAGAAAATGGGATGGATGGAATGTATGTAAATCAATAATATACTATTTAGGTTCAATAGAGATACTATAGAAGATCTGAAAAATGTTTTTCTTTTAGGAAACAAGCATATCTTTTTCATCTTATTCTTCATTATTTTCATTCTGTTCGGAGGACTCTTGTTTATGCTCATTGAACGTCCTGTTCATCAAGAGTTGGGAGATTTACAGAAGAATGTATGTTTTTCATTAGCGGCTCTCCGTTTTATGTTGCAATGTAACAGAGGGAATCGAATCGTATGAGAAATTTCACAGAAAATATTTTGGTGGAGCCTTTCATGGAGAACTGCTTCTTACAAGTTGAAATTGAGACAGATGACTGTTTGATCATTGATATTGGTTCAGGGAAATGTATCCAAAAATGAAAGCAGAAAAGAAATTGCTGATTGCATAGAATCATTCATGGTTCATCTGAAGCTATATGAGAAGATGATTGAAGAAGACAGAGTTAATATGAATAACTGGGAATGGTCATATGCCAATTCGGTATTCTATACCGTAACCCTCATAGCAACTATTGGTTTAACATATTTTCATCCAAACACTCATATTCTAAATTGATTTCAGGATATGGAAATATAACTTGTAAATCCTTCTTGGGAAAAGTTGTTACCCTTTGCTATGGTCTAATTGGTATTCCATTGACGTTAACAACCATGAACATAGTTGGAAAAGCATTGTTACGATTGCTACTAGGCATTTGGAAATCAATTAAATCGTTTGTTTTCTGTCAATCACAGTCTCTTGTACTCTTTCTTTATAGTAAATGGAAAAAGAAAATTCATCACTCTCATGATATTACCGAAAGTAATCAAGACGGCGACGAATCGGAAGTAATCCTTTCATGTTCATGACACTTACTCATATTGATTTATAGTATGATGACGAAAACATCTTTGAGATATTTCCTTTGTGGCTCTCTTTGCTTATAGCATTTCTCTTCATCATATGCTATTCTGCCACATTTTCCTATCTTGAAAAATGGGATTTCTTCACATCTGTCTATTTTACGGTTATTTCTTTCACTACTGTAGGTTTTGGTGATGTAGTGCCATCAAATCTCGGAAATGCACTAAGTTCTCTCACATTTATTGATTTAAACTTGTATGTTGGTCATTTCAGTTCTATTATGTTTCTATTTCCCTGGGTTCTGTATGGGATCTCTGTTCATTGCCATCATACAGGTATTAGTAAAATGGATCAATTGAATGAAACAAAGTACAATACAGATGGTTATCGAAAATCACTATATGCTGGCATTACAATTGATTGACCAACAGCAAGAGATGATGGAGCCAGCTAATGAGTTTGTAAACAATGTAAATACTCATCCAGGTTTCACATTGCTAACATTGCAGATTAAATACATTCCATTCAGAAGTAGATGTCAAAGAAAGAAAGTTTGATCTATGGGATAACATCAATTGGAGAGGTCATGATGAGAGTCGGGAATCCACTCCTTATCCAAATGGTAAACGGAGAAGTACAGGTTATTATATTGATTAATCAATATCATTTTACAAGTTAATTGTAGTATTGATTTCTCCGGATGGACATGAGACGGTATTCAATACTCCACCCGTATTGAGCGTCTTTCTCAATGGTATGATGAATGTACAAAGGAATTCATCTATTACTCGATCCGAAAGTATACTAAGTCGCAATTACTTCAGGTTAATCCCTTCATCTTTCCTATCTTTTCATATTTGTGTTATTAAGGTCATCATCAGCTAATCCTCAATCACCTTCCAGTTGTGAGATGCTTCCATCTAATCGAAATTCGTAATATGAAAACATTCCAATTATTATCAGAATTTATGATTTTGCAGACGAAATTTCAATTTTCCTCCAGTCGAAACACCAAATACCAAGACAGGTCAGTTAAATAAACATCACATGGTGTGCTTTATTTAAAGTACAGAAAGATAAGATAGCATACGTAGTTTCAATAGCAATTTCATCAGCTCATTCAGCTCTGTCTCCTAGTGGCGCCTTATCGGTTATCAATGAGTATACTGACGAAGATACATACCTTACAATTAAAAACAGTTTAAACGTTCGGCAAGATACATCCGGTAGTGAAGCAGTTGATAATGGTTAGAGAATTAAGATCACAAAGGTTCAATTGCTTCTATTACAGAAAGATCAGAAAAATCAGAAGAGGAAATCAAGCTTATCAATTGAAATTGAAAGCTATTTTGTATATTATAATAACAACTTGCTTTTCAATTTACTAATAACGAGTATTTTTCTTTTTCTCAGAGAATTTTTAAGGAATAAAGTGTAGTATGGGTAGTTGTTATCATTTAATATTTTGCAAATGATAATTGATCTTATGCTTCTCAATATGGAAGCGGACATCAGAGATTAAAGTCACATTAGTGTGCTAAAATAGTTTCTATAAAAGGCAAATGCGATAAGATGAGAACGTTCTTTACCAGAAATGATAAGGTATGCTGAAAACTGTTATGAAAGTTCTGAAATATTTAAAAATTTATTTTCAGAGCAGGAGTTTTTCTTTTATTCGTTGGAGTAGCTGCTGCTACTACCGGCTTTGATACCATTCAGGTATTTGACTTGAATAGAAAAATTATAAATATATTTTTGTTTATTAGCCTATGACTTCAGCCACTTTCGAGTGCTTGGCTAAGAATGGATATCAATTCTTCGTAGCCAGAGTCTGGGAATCTGTTGGTAATTACGATGAAACTGGTATTGCTAACATCAAGCACGCTAACGCTGCTGGCTGGAAATGGGTTGACGGATACATCTTCCCTTGCTTGCACAGCACCTGTGCTCCACCAGAGAACCAAGTGAGTATATTCTTACAATTTCTAACTGTCTTCTCATCAATTCATCTTATCTTAATTCTTCTACGTCTTCCTATCATTTTCAGGTTCGCGCAACAGTCGACAGACTGAAGTCTGAGGGTGCTAAATACGGAATGCTTTGGTTGGATATTGAAGTATTCCAATGGTCCTCAAACAAAGTTAGCAACCAACAATTCATTACTCGTATGGGTAATGAATTGGATGCGTTGAAGGTTAACTGGGGAATCTATACCAACAATTACAACTGGGCCAGCATTGTCGGAGACTGGGACCATTATGCACACAAAAATCTCTGGTGGGCCAACTACAATGGACATCAAGATTACAGCGGATTCAAACCATTCGGCGGATGGAGCAAGCCAAACATTCATCAATATTCTGGCAGTGTCAAAGGACCATGCAATGTTAATTTGGATCAAAACTGGTATTGAAGTTCTTAACTATACTCATTTTATGAATAAATTATAATAATGATCAATATTTTTCTTTTTTTTGATAATCAATTCGGAGCAAGGGGGTACGCGGTGGCTGCAACAGATGGTTTCTTCAAAATCAAATTATGGGAAACGTTCAACGATATTTACTTTTTTATTTCTGCCGTCACTTTACAATGAACGAAATACGAAAGTTACTCAATCAACGAACTGTTGATTAGAGAATGAAGGAAGAAAGTATAACTGCTATGAGAAAGTTAGCGATGGACGAAAAATCGCAATTAATTAACCCGTTCTAATCATTTCCAGTTTGGATGCTTATTTGTGATTGCAAAACAAGAACAATGGTAAGAATTCATTTGTTTTACACATAAATACAATTTAGAAAATGAAATGATGAGAAGAATGGTCTATCAATAGTTCTACATGCCAATGCTGAAACCATATTTGAAGCTTCTGTAGAAGAATCATCATAATTCAATGAGACTTATATTGATGATGAAATACGTTTTGAGCTTCTTCCATTCTCTTCCTGTTCACTAATTGGATGTGAGTTTAGAACAAACTTTTTACACTTTTGATACACTTTTCGCATGGATAAAGAACATGTCAGAACAGCAGCTGTTTCACCGCATACACGAATATACATCCTCTCTCATATTATCTTTTTCTCGTTTCTTTCTTAATTAGATTTAAAAGAAATCTTAATCCTATTAAAGCTATTGTTCAAACACTTTAACAAGTGTGTCTCTGTGTGTTATATGTGAATGTCTATATGTGTGCATGTCTCTATCTGTATCATGTCTATATATGCTTGTAAGATATGTTCGTTCAAAAGCACAAATCTCTCGGAATCTTATTATAAAAGCATTTCATTGTCTTTTCTAACTAATTAGCATGTTATATCATCATCCATATACTCATATATCTTCAAGTATAATATTATTATAATATTAGTTAACTATTGGCAACTATTGTCAGTTTGCGCTTGGCACAACGTGTTTTTAAGTATCAACTGTGTAATGAACTTCTGCTTGCTGAGATAAACTGACAATTGATATTGATTGAAGAGCAGCAGCAATAGATGATGAAGAAGAAGGAGACGACAATTTTTTTTATTATTTCTCAAGCTTTTCTCTATTTCCACTCAAACATTTGCCACAAACTGAATGTGTAGATGTGTGTGGGTCTGTGGATTGAAGAGGGATGATAGGTGGTGAAGGGGGGGGGGGTGGTAGTGGGGGAGAGTGATGATATGGTGAGTTGTGTACATCTTTTATTTTGTTGATTATAATTGTGAATGTGCTTCTTCTTTTTTCTTGTCGTAATATTGTCATTGAGATCTTCTTTCTCCTCTATACTCTGTTGTAAATATTGTTAATGAATCTATACGATTTAAAGTGCTGACAGAGATTTGCATCTTTAAAGACTAATGTATCATAAAGCTATTTCTATGTCTTTACATAATCTTGCTCGTTGTAATAGTTTGTCCAGCAACCTGACTCTCATTCTCCCATAATATAATTGTTGTTTGAAAACTATATCAATATACGTGTCAGTTATCTTATACTTGATCATACATTTACGTTTTTATAACGTTTATTATATTTTTAAATATATTTCTGTTTTTATATTTAGGAATATATATCTTGCTTGGCGTAATGAATTGCTATTTGTTAACAGTACTCCTGATCGTTGTACTGGATGTCGTTTTGGCACGATTACCAGCTGGACAGAATATCATTATAATACAAATTGATGGATATGGTGCTGGATTACTGAATAACTCAAAACATGAATCAACAATAGGTTAGATTATTCCTCTATACCTTCAAACTTATCATATATGGTATAGGTATTCGTGAAATTATTGAGCATGGTGGTCAAGCTGAAAGGCTAAAATCTGTATTTCCAACTCAAAACTGGCCAACATGGGTCAGTGCTGCGACCGGTATGTAATTGATTGATTATTACTAACTAACAGTTGTGAATTTTTAGGATTATATACTGAAAATCATGGAATCATAGCTGATTACATCTGGGATTCTAAAACAGGCGAAAGCTTTCAGCAGGGTGTTGGTATGTTCAGGATAGTGACTGTCAGAAATAAACAAATATTTCTTACAGCTTCGAATGAATCTCATTACACTTGGTGGAGTCAGAAGCCAGCTCCATTCTGGTACACGGCTGCCAAACAGAATGTAGATATTCATTGTTATTGGTACGCTCATTGTCATGTAAGAATTGCTCTCTATATGTTTTTGATGATAATTCCTATTTCTAAGTTGCCTCATCAAGACTTGGTTGTACAAGTACCCCCAAAACGGATTATTGATGTCAACAACCCATCTCAATCCGATCGATTATCGGAAATTTTCCCCGAAATAATCAATAGGATCAAGAAGTATGAAGTGTATAGACAGCAGGTTTGATTGATTTTCTCTAATGTCTTTTTCATTTGTTGTTTTGAAGATGTTTCTTATACATTTCTCTGGTCTAGCTCATGCTCAAAAGACTCACGGAGCCAATTCAGATGAAACTGATCAAGCTCTTACTCGTATTGATCTCTACTTACATGAACTGCAGGTATGTATCAAAATTTACATTTTTCTTCAAACGTCTATTTTCAAGAAACTTATTGGAGATCAAAATCTTTGGGAAACGACAAACTTGATTGTCTATTCAGACCACGGATTAGTGCCGATGTTAGAAGAAGAACAGTTTTATGTCGAAGAATGTCTGTCTGATTATTCGAAAGTGAGAAACCGTTGTAACAATGAAATTGAAATCTTCTTTTCAGATAAAAAAAGTGGTCAATTCGCATTCAATGATGATGATTTATACAGACCCAGAAGATGAGGGACCGGTAAGAATATTTGAATTCATTGTTAATCAAATTTTATTTTTTTTTAAGATTCATTTCGAACTCCGTGTGTGTGATCAATGGGCTCCTACTGGTGATTATGACGACTCTGACGTTCCAATGGTTAAAGTTTTCAAGGTATGTATCATATTCTCAGACAATGTTCATTTGGTGTATCAGATGTCTGAACTACCCGAAGAACTTCATTGGAAAGATTCACCTTTCATGAGTGGTGTTGTACTTATAACTAAGCCTGGAACAAGTGTTATCACGGTAATTCGAGATCTCTTTTCATTTTTGAAAATATGTATATCATAGCGGGAACTATCCTCTATCCCATCCCCAACTGAAAATCAACGGGAATTGAAGATGGAAAGTGGCTGGGAACCAGAAATCAACGAACTACACGGAATTTTTGTAGCTCGAGGACCAGGTATCGATTTTCCAAACACCAACACTATAAAATAGTCGTTTAGCGTTCAAAGAGAATGTCAAAGGAGGAGAATTGGCGTTAGTCGATCTTTACCAAGTAATCCAAATCAATAATCCTTTCATTGATCAACCATCAATATTGTAGTGTTTTTTGAACATTCTGGGAGTCGAGCCAGATCACGATCACAATGGCACATGGGATGGCATTGGAGAACTAATGACCAAAGGATGGGAAGAGAGACCGACATCTAGACAGAATTCTGGCGTTGTTTACTGCAATTATATTCCCCTTCTTCTTTCAGTTCTATTACTCTTACGATTTTAAGATTTTTTTTATTTTTTTACCTCTCAACTCGTATGCGAATCATTTTTAATGCAATTCTGTGAAGATTTTTTATAATGCTTGTATATATTGTAGTCGATAGTTTAAGCTCATTCGAATGTCCATATAAGTAACTGTATCTTACCATCCAACTCACTTGAGCATGAGCCCAGGTGATTCTAACCAAAATTCCACCTGGGTGACCTCGATTGAATGCTCACGTAGGTGAGCCTAATAAGGTTTACACCTAGGTGAGATCAATTGGGTACTTACCCAGGTGAGCTTTTTTGGGTATACACCTAGCTGCGCTTGAGTGGAATCCTGTATGGGAGATCACACCTGAGCGCATTCCTAGGTCAGCTTATTAGGGTAATTTCGTAATCGAGCTCATTTGCATATAGGCGGCAAATCTGTAGGGTACCGCCTACTCGCCTAGGGGGGTCCCTAGGGTTGCCAGGTTGGTCCACAGGTTACTATAGCAACCTAATAGCTCATTTGCATAATCGCGAGCTGATTAGGGAACCCGCATATGCGAGCTCATTAGCATATATGAATATGCAAATGTTTTAGCTCCAAGCTTAAAAATCTAGGCATATATTACGCATATTAGCATTTATTAAATAGACCTTTAATATCCAATTCCATTTTAAAACAATATTGTGAATTTAGAAGAATATTTTTCTCTCTTCGATATTTTTTTTGCCTTAAAAAACACAGATAGCTAGACAAAATGACTAAATAGGAATTAATATACGACATAAGTATCGTTGTAGTTTAAACTTAGATTATTCGAATGCTTCTTTTCAGTTTTTGGGTTTACTTTCATTCTTCTGTGAAGATGAGATCTCAGCTGCTTTTGCCAATCCATAGAACAAACTGTTTGGATCCGCCAAAAGCACTTTAGGGCTGTCCATTTCAACAACGTTTCCATCACTCATTACTGCTATGCGATCATAATCGGTCACCTGTAATTTTGCAGCATAAAATTAATTATATGATATAGCTCATTTACCGAAGATATCCGATGAGCAATTGTAAGCACAGTGCAGTCCTTGAACTCTTTTTTGATAGTTTTCTGAATAAGACTATCGGTCTCGACATCCACAACAGCAGCGGCTTCGTCCAGAACCAGAATCTTTGATTTACGTAGAATAGCTCTAGCGAGACAAATAAGCTGTCTTTGTCCGACACTAAAACAAATTACGAAATATGGTCTTGACAGAAATATTCAACCTGATATTTTCTCCGTTTTCAGAAACAATGTATGCCAAGCCACCAGGTAATGAGGCGATGAAGTTATCCAGATACGACGCTTGGAGTGCATGCCATACTTCGTGTTCAGCTGAATTAAACAATTTATCCTCTAAGCAAGAAAAATGCTACCAGCGGTTCCTGTAGGATCGAGGTTCATTCGCAGAGTCCCTGAGAACAGATAAGGATCTTGAGGAACAATAGTCATTTTCGAACGTAAGCTCTATGAAAGATGGACTTGTTATTTTTGACTTTTAAGTGTCATTTTCAAACCTCTAATGAGAAATCTGCTATGTTTTCTCCATCTACTTCAATTGTTCCTTTCTCAGCTTCTACTATCCGGAATAAGGATAACGCGAGAGTACTCTTTCCAGACCCAGTTCTTCCAACTATTCCAATTTTCTCATTGGCATTGATGTTCATACATAGCCCTTTCAGAACACATTCTGTTGTTGGACGATATCTTAAATGAAATTGCTAATTATACTTTCTCGTTATGTTCCGGTTTTCATACCGCACAGTCAAGTTTTTAATAACGATTTCTCCATTTCGAGGCCATCCAGTCGGCACGGGTGTATGATCAGTGTCTTTCGAACCTAAACTATTGCTACTTTGAACAATTCTTTTTTCATACCTTCTACTTCTAGTTTTGTATACTCTTGAATTCTTTCTACTGCAACAACGTTTGTTTCTAATTCGCTCGTCATTCGGACAGCCCAGTTCAATGTTTGAGTAATCTAAGACATTAACAAATCAATGAAAAATTGATTGAATGTAAAGAGATGCTAACGTTTAGAGAATAAGCGATGGACAATCCAACCAGACCAGCAGTAACACCGTCACTACCTCGATAGAGTACCGAAAATACAGAAGAGAATAACACAATTAAATTTCCAACCAGCTCTAATCTAACAGCTAGCCATCTGAAAGTGAGACATTCTATAATCGCATGTTTACATGTTATACCTATTAGCAACAATAGTTGGATAATATGTAACTATGTTATCGTCTACACGTTTTGCACATTCCTGTTCGAACCGTTCTTCTTCTCTAAACGCTCGAATAGAAGATCCTCCTAACACAGTATCCTATAATAAAAAAATGAAGAAAAAGTTTAATTCATATATAAACTTGTAGGAGCGAATTGATCGGAGCTCTTGTAGCTGATTCTAACCGTTTGAGTTGTCGTGAAGTGCTTACATAGTATCTCTGAAAGAATGTAAAAAAGATTCCTTTTGAAATTCTTAGATGGAATCATAATAGAAGGAGATTTTCATGAAAATTCGCATTAACCAACCAAAATTTTATGCACATAGAGTACTAGAGGACAAAATAAGGATCCCGCAAAAGGAAAAACCCAAACAGCAATAACACATTGCTCTGCTAACAAGCTGAATGTACGCGCAGTGTTCATTACTGAACGAGGTAGTGGAACATCCAAGTTATCTAAGTCCTTAAAATTTCCAATTTTTTTTTCAAGCTTTAGATATGAGTGAAAGAATGAGCAACGAGCAAAATGCGGCAAACTGTCAATTATCAACTCAGTTAATGGAGGAAGGGATGGTTATAAACTGTACTTGACTCACCAATATCATGTAGTAGAATAGCAGGATGGGTAGAATGGCAAAAGCAATTAATGGCGTTGTATATATGGGGACAAACAATATAATTATTGCTTGGACGATTGCTCCAGTAAAAGTGAGAAGTGCTGCTGGCAGACGGGTATCCACAACTTCGATATCCTGGGTTGGAGAGTTCATAACATTAGTTAGGATAGTACAAAGCATGGAAGTGCTCAACTAAAAAACAGCGCACACCAAACTAGTGAGTGGAAGTCTAATGTTCTCACGGCTTAGTTTTTGTACACGCATACCATGCTACATGCAATTAAAACGTTTGATATGCTTACCTTACTAAACCTTGTCATTATTTTACCAGTTGCTGTTGTATCGAAGAATGACATTGGTACTCTTAGTACTTTATGCAGCATATCGTCATGAAGAACACGACCTGCTCTAACCATTCCAAGTGCCATCAAAGCAGAAGCTCCACAAACGGAGAATGCTAAAGATAGAATTGTTGAGGAAACTATTTTTTTCTTCAAGACCTTGTCCAAGACCCAACAATGTGTAAACACCGAGCTGATGGAAAATTTCTCCATATGTTCCATTACTCTTCAATGCAATCTCTTTGGCTTCGTCTGACCATTTAGCCAACCACAAATTACTACCAACCTGAAGAAAGTTAATTTCCCGATATAGTTTTAACTAACCCCAAGTATCGAACTGAAAACGTATACAACAACAAAGGCGCTGACTAACGGTATTCCAATAGCTCTCAAATAAGCTAGATGAATGCTGAATGATACCTGAAGTCATATCAGTAGCGTTTAACTTGAAAAAATATTAATACTTGACCGGTTTTCACTTGTTCTTGAGCGTCTTGACTGAAAACTTTTTTTTGTGTTTGGTTTGTGGCCGGAAGAAGAGCGGTTGATTCATTCTCCACAATATCAGATTTGCTATCTTGGGTACTCTTAAAGAAACACATCTGTTTTTCTTGATAATATGTTGGAAAAATACTGCAAGACTGAGGCTGTCTGATGCTTCACTTTCAGAATTTGTCTCCTCGAGCATAACCAAATCTGTATCTGAAAGCTTATCTCTAACATAAACGATCGTTCGTTCAAAAACCTTGGAATTGTTCGCTTGCACTTTTAATCTTGCTTCGCCGTTCTTGAGTTAAGAACTCTTCGACCATCTCTTTGAATGCACCATTGTTCTCCATAAGCTGTGAATATGAACCAACTTCCGATACTTGTCCATCTACAAAGAACTCGAATGAAACTCTCATTTTCATCCAACACCTTTCATATAAATGATTTGATCACATCCGCTCAAATTTTGAATTCTGTTGGTGATGAACATTCTTGTTTTACCATTCAGTAGACCATGTTTCTTGGCTGAAAGTTATTAGATAGTATATGTTGAGAAATAAAAATTTACATAAAACTTGTTTGAAAACATGGTTAGCTACATGTGCGTCAACAGAAGCAAGGATATCATCTATCAAGTAGATATCGTTACGAGCATAAATCGCTCTTGCCAAAGAAATTCTTTGTTTCTGCCCGCCAGACAAACTGATTCCCTGAGAGATGACAGTTATTAAGGGAACTTGTATTATTATGTGTATAATACTCTATCTCCAATGATGGTCGAGTCTCCTTGAGGCATATTATTGAAATCTGGTTCGAGTGCACAACATTTGACAATCCTTTCATAGAACTCATCCGAAATTGAGCTATCCAAAGATATGTTTTCTCGCGCTGACAAATGCATTATCCAAGGATCTTGAGGGACGTAAGAAATTGTTCCATCTACATTGGCGGAACCAGACACTCTGCTCATTTCTCCTGAAAAACCATTTTTCTTCACTCTGGATAAACAGTTGAACTTGCAAACCCAAAATAGCGTTTAACAGACTGCTTTTACCCGACCCAACTCTTCCAACAATAGCAACTAGAGATCCTTTTTTGATATTCAATGTGCAATCATTTAGATGATTATCGGCCCCCTTTTCCCAAGAGAAAGTTGCATTTTCCAATTTCACTGCGAGATCTGAAGGACAAGAATCAACGTTCATTTCCTCTCTGTGGTAAGTTTACCACCGCCTTCGTTATGATCAACAGCTTTTTCGTCAATCTCTTCCATAGAAAACAAATCTCGCAAGCGTTGGTTACTGACTAAGCATTGAGCCGCCTGTATTGAAAAGATTTGAAAGGTATAAAAATTGTCATAAGTCATTTGCCTGTGATATGATCATTGCAAACACTGCTAGCGGGAATCTGATTATATTAAAAAGAGACAGCGCCACAAATGTAATTTGAGGAGTCAGAACGTTGTTCACCGGGTCGATGAAGACAAAAATTGCGAAAGATAGTACAGCTACCTTGAAAAACCAGAATGAAATATGGAGAAGTATGGTACATTACCAGGAATGGGGCACATGCCCATGATAACGTAGTGCTAGCACTCATTAGAGCAAGCTTTTGAAGAATTCCGATTTCTTTCACTCGAATCGCGGAGATCTATAATTAAATTGTAATATTGAATAATAAAAACAACGAGCCAATTTTTCAGCGAATGACTCCCATGCGTTGAACTTGATCGTTTTGATTCCGCCAATCATTTCAGTCATGACTTTCGAGCGCTGATCCTTCTTCTTCATTTGGTCCATCTACGAGGGCAAGAGTATGCAAGCTTATACTGATATAATACCTGTATGTTTCTCATTTGGACCGAAATATACGAGTTGAAAGGCAGTAGTGCAATGAGTATAGCGATACCAGCAAAAATGCATGGTCCCATCAATTGAACAAGAAAGAAAATGGCAATGATGATCTGAAGTGGAGCTGACCAGAACAGCATAATGAACGATGTCATATCTTGTAGTCGCTGAATATCAACGTTAACAAGATTCAGAAATTGTCCTGTAGACATGGTTCTGCGTGAGCTGCTTGAGAGACGTAACATCTGGAAAGTAATTCTACAACGAGGAGCAAGTGACTTACCTTTCTATAGACAGCTTGCGTTAGTGCAGATCGAATATTCATCCCGCATTTGAACATGATATGGAAGTATTGATGGAGAAACAATGACTGTGCTGTCGTCAAGAGAAACAATGCCAAAGCAATTGAGAATCCCACCCAACGTGGTAAGCTAGGATGCTGAAATAAAAATTAGAGAATTGTAATAACTGGGAACATGATCAAACGAACTGATATGAAGCGTATAAGTTGCGACAGAAGAAGAGGTGCTGCGAACTGGACGGTATCAAAGCATAGCTTCATGAATCCTCCTCCAATGAATGAAAGCTTATAAGTCTGGAAGATGGGTTTGAAGATGGAAGGTTTAGTATCTCCGGTTAATTCAACATCTGGATGAGATTCGCGAAACTGTCGAAGTTCTGAAATGATGAAAGCTCAAGATCATACACCTACTGCAATGAAACTTGTCATTTCTTTGTCAAAATGAACATGGAAATCATCATAGACAAACTTGGCAGAGTCTTCGTCACTCAAATCCCAGAGATGGCGTCTTTCCAATGGAACACGGTTGCCTTCTGCTGCCAAGCTGTTGAAGTATGTGAAAGTGATTCGAGAAAAGAAGGATGCATCTGCTTCAGGACACGGCTTTGCCTAAAACATTGATACAGTAAGACGATAAAGAAAGATGCTGAACGTTTGAGCCTCTCCACTTCTCCCGAACAGGATCGGCTACAATAGATAAGATGAACTCGGCGACGCATAATAAATAGAAAATGGCATGAGTTAGACCACGGAAGCTGGAAACAGACGGTTCCTGGAAACAGCTCAAGTGTGTTAATGTTTCAACACAATTGATTAAACAAATGAATCAAACCTCATCATCAGCAATCAACACGGAAATAAATTCGGGTAGTCCACATATGATCATCATAGTCCAGAAGAGGCATATGGTTCCAGATGAGACAACACCTCTGTTCTTACAAGCAATAGTCAACACAAGAGTTAATAGAACACCTTAACAGTATCACTAACCACATATATAAGACAACGTATGCTTACCAAAGAATTGAAAGCCATCTCCAATAAGATAGACAGCTGATTCATTATTATGTAAGACTTCAGCAGTATTTCGCACAAATGTAATGATTTGAACTATGAGGATAGCAATAGCAAGAAACTATAACAAAAAACAAAGATTGTTATACGATAAGACATGAAACTTACAATACGAAGAGTTGCAGGAGAGTAAAAGCCAATTGGCTCTCGTCGACTCTTATGAAGATCATATAGTACAAGTGGAATGGATAGAAAAAGAAAAATGGTTGGAATCCATGATAGATCTACATGATGAAAGCAATTCTCAAACACTGGATATGATTCATTATATGAACTAGAATGTAGAACCTTAATAAAACAAAACAAACAGTTGTATCAATGATATCTAGCAAGTCATCACCTTATTATGGTCCTCACCACATAATATGGTTCGAAAGTTTTTGAACAACATAAGGTTGACTTACAGCAACCTCAATCAATGTTCTGTAACAATCAATCTATAAACAACCTAACAAGACAACAACACAACAATGATTGAGCGATTGCGTGATGGAGAATGAGAAAAAACAATTTTCTTTTCGTATTTGGCGCTCAATCTGGTGATTCCCTAACTAGTAAACAAGCGGATTTCATAGTTTGTATCTGAGAGATGAGAACAAAAAAATATTTTTTGATAATCAATAATGGCGCCAAAGATAACATAACATTACTCTCATATCAATTTTTTTCATATTTTCTTATAAAAAAAAAAGAAAAGTCAAGAGGAATGTAATTGGAGAGGAAGTGAGAGTGGAGAAAAGGACACAACGATGATGCTCAAAGGACTGTTAGTAATCTAATATCAACGAATAATGACGACAAAATCTTATTTCTTCTCACTCACATTTCATAATTGAAATAAGACGCAATATTGAGCACATTCTTTCTATTCTACTGTCTTAACTACAAATAATCATTTGAATAGTGAGAGAGTGAGAGAGAGTGAGAGAGAGATAGAGAGAAATAGAGGGAAATGAAGGCGAAACAAAGAAGAATCAAACTCATTTGTACGGCAAGAAGCAAAGCAATGCCAATTGAAACATTGAAAATGAAGTTTCATGAATATTGTTGCGATGTGAAGTGTAGAAGTCAATAAGAGAATGGTTCCGTTTTCGAAACATTTGCTGATCTCATTCACTCTTATTACCAAATAATGTTTCGAAAAAGGGAGAAAAAAAAACAACAAAAATCAAGATTAAGACATGTGATAGAGATGGGAAAAAAGAATTTTCGGATGATGATGATGATGATGAAGAATAGAAGATGAAACAACATGTAATTACTCTTGAAATACAGGAAAAATGACGTTTTTCCATGGAGAGACGGCATTTCATCATCAAATAGTTGGCAGAGACTGACAACGCAAGAGTTGAAAAGAACTTAAAGAGCTCAAAAAACAAAAAGAAGACATTTGAGAAGTTTTTTGCGTCATTATGAAGTGAATAGTTGAGATGAAACGTTTTGTGACTGATGAAACGACGTGTTGTCGTCATTCACTCTACTCTACACTCTCGCAACATTCCAAGATGATAACTTCTTAAAGCATTGATGCATCTTTAAGATGTAGAAACAAAAAAATAGTATCCGTATAGTTTACGCGATTATTGAAAAATGTTTGAGAGGTCGTCAAAAAGCAAAGCACCTGAAGTTAAGTGTAAACAACGTCGAAGGGCGAATTGTGAAGATGAGCAAAGCCACATGCAAAGACCAACACCAGCGGAAACTCAAGAGATTTCAATATCATCAGAAGAAGTAACAGAAGATATGAGAGATAGACAAAGAATATGAGAATAGCAAGACGAACGAAGATGAAAAAAATTGAACTCAAGTAAGAAAAAGAAGAGCTGAACGAGACATGCCAACAGATATAAGCAATTGAGAGCTATAAAGCAAACGTGAATATTCTCAAGTTGTAGCTTAAACTTTCCAATAGTTAATAAAGAAAATTTTCATTTTCCCTCTCAACAATTGCATTATAATTAGCATAATTTGAATGAAAATCATATTCACATGAGTATAGATGGGAAAAAAGCCAAATATGGTAACAAACATAATAGATTTCTCATCATGTAACAAGTTTATTGTTAGATTTGTTGCGATAATAAATGAAACATTTTCATTTGCGCATATTATTGAAGGACAAAAGAAGTAGAACACAATCGGTAAAGGTCTTGTGTGATTGACGACAAGGCCACTCAAAACTCATGTATTTCTTGAACTTTTGCGCAAATTGAACATTGAAGCTTTCCGAAGAAGCGTCAAATCATCAGTCTTTGGGAGAGGAAGGCAAAGAGATGGAGAAGCAATCTCAAAATGAATTTATATTATAAAAAGCATAATCCTGTCTCAACATTTATGTTAATGTCTCTCTCTCTCTCTCTCTCTCTCT
>CALQYR020007489.1:128459-169331 GCA_943334845.2 Auanema sp. JU1783 | reverse complement strand
TCTCTCTCTCTCTCTCTCTCTCTCTCTCTCTCTCTCTCTCTCTCTCTCTCTCTCTAGTCATTATGTCTTCTCATAGCTATACAACAGATTTATAATAAAGATATAAATAATATAAAATGAATAAGAATGTTAATTGAATAGTTAACTTCTTAAAAACTCTAAAAATCGTTTAAAATATGTTGAACTTGACCTCATTAGATGGTCTTTACATTCAAACGAAAAACCGAACAAGAAAAATGCGTCTTTTGTCAATCATTTTTATGTTTTATTCTCTCTGCCCAAACTTTGCAACATTTATATTTTTGTGTGAGATCAGACAACAACACAGTACGCATAAGATCTATACAACCCCAAGAGACTACAGATCAGGAAAATGTCAATTTCTATTATATTCTAACTTTGCTTAACACAAGAAAAACTGTTTTACTACTCTCGTTTCTTCTTCTTATTCTTCTTCTTCTCCCCATCTCTAACAAAGGAGAAGAAAAAGATTTGTGTTTACATTGACAAAATGAATCAAAAAAAAAAGAAGAAAAAAGTAACGTTAACAATGATCTAAGAAGAAGATGGAGGGAAAAAAATCTTTTTTCCTCTCTTTCTACAACATGAATAGCTTGCATGATCCGATTGTTGCCTATTGACTATAATCACTATCGGCCCTATTTGGTAGTATGAGTGTGGGTGTTAAAAGGAGGTGGAGTAGGAGGAACAAGGAATGAATCTATACGTATGAAATGAAGAAGAAGAAGAAGATTATAAATAAATCTGACACTCATGTGTGACATTTTTCTTTCTCTTCTAATCATTTTTATGTTTTAGATCTTACAATAATATATATCTAAAAGACATTGAAAATGAATTAGATGAATTGTTTTCATTTTGTTTTTCCTACATGATATCGTTATCTACGAATGTTCAATTGAATGATACTACGAGAAATCTTATCGAAAGTTGAAAAATACTATAAAACATATAGAATTTGATAAAAAAAAAGTTTATGAGAATAAAAATCAAATTCTATCAATACCAAGTAAAGAGAGAAAGAGAGAGGGAGAAAGAGAGAGAGAGAGAAGGAATAAGATAGAGAGAGGAAGAGAGGGAAGATTGTGAGACATTTGAATATGAGTAAATATATGAGGAAGGACTCACTATAGCATGTATGAATTGCTTCATCAACTGTATTATGTCAATCAGAGATTGCAATCGAGAGCTCAAAAGATTAACCAAAAGATACTTATGCTTTAGTGTTAAGCGGAGTAACTGATTATCAGATATAATGGTTTGAGCAGTGATAAAACAGCAATCAAATTCAATTCACATGTTGCGAATATGAATACATGAATGGCTGCGAATGGACAAGAGTGAAAGGTGACAATAATGTGGTTTTAAAAAAAAAATGCCACCACCCGATAATAAAATAGTTCATTGAATATCTTTGAGTGTACGTAAATATATTATTTATACAGTATGAGATACGTAATTATATGATATAATATTATTTATCATCATTCATGGTTCAACCCGGGTGAATGTAGTTTCATCGCTATAACAAACAGCTGTTGGAGTAGCGTCTCCCATATTTGAACTAATACTTTTTCTGTTTGAGCTTGTACATCACTGAAATTATAATTGTAATATATATATATATAGTATAATATATTATAACTAACACTACACCATGTCCTGTTCTTCTTTTCAAATCACTCAGCTTGAAACTTGGTTTTGAACTCTCATATGACAATAGTAAATCAGTATGACCAACATGTAAGCTTTGAGCTCTTACTTTACCCAACATATATGATTTTGTTTTTAAATTATGTGTTAAAGCACTCTATAATATTATATAATTAGTAAAATAATAATATATAAGTAAGAGATTGACTTCTGATTCATAATCACATCGTAAATCCGTACATGATCCTAATACGGTATATGCTTCTCCATCTAAATCTTCCGTAAGATCATCAAGTACAGGTCCTTTTCGATCAACCGGTACAACAAATAATCTCATTGAATACTATAAATATATATATATATGAATATATATATGAATATATAAAATGATACATACAGGCAGAGTAACTGTCTCGAATGATTGAAATGGTCCTTTGCTTGTGATGGAAGTAATGTTTTCAAAGAAGAATTCATTGAAATCATTATTACTTTTCTTTGAAATATTTATAATTGGCGATGATTTTCTTTTAGATATTCTTCCAATCGTTTTCATTTCCTTTTCTAATTCTGATTCAACGAATGTTTTGTATCCAAGTGAAAAGACATTAATCATCTTCTGAATATCACGACTCATCAAATTTCTACCTGATGTAGCCCAATTACTATAAAAAAAAACAATATTAATAACATAAATAAATATGTTGTTAGTTGATTAATTATCAAAAACCTTATTACCTATTTTGTCGTCGAAGAAAAACTTGTTTGAGGCGGAATCGACTTCTATAATAAGCAATTGCAAAATAGAAATCGTTATCATCTAATTCTAAGCAAGACACTTTAAGAAGTGTAAACCATCCATGCATTCCTTTATCATACTATAAGGTTTATAAAGTTATTCAATTATATATATATCATATAGTATATACCTTAAAGCTACTTGTTGTATATGAATTATATTTTGTTTTTAAACATATAGTTAACTCTTTACGTATATCATTGATAGGAAGCCATCGTTTATCTTTGATTGTCGTCACATAACTTTCCAAATCAAGCATAGTTATATTCTTCATTATTCTTTTTGGTATTCTATAATATATATTATATCATATAGTTAATTATATATTATATATAACTAACATTCCGGATGTGAATACAGTATCATTACTTGTATCTTGTATGGGTAATATATTCTGTATATTACCAATATGTGGAAAGTTTGTTATATTATAATCAAATTGTAAGAATTTTGCTGAAATATAATATAATAACTATATGATATAGTTAGTATAGATGGATGATCCATCATTATTATAAATGTAATTGAGATGATTTTCAATCATTTCATTGCTAATATTTACTTTTTGAACAATCTATTATTGCTCATTTAAAGTACTTTTGGCTTAAGAGAGTGAAGTAGAGAGAGAGAGAGAAAGAGAAAGAGAGAGAGAGAAGAAGCAATGAAATGATGAAAAACAATGGAATGATTGATATTCACTTACCTAAACGTTCTTTTGCACTTGACTGTTGAGCTATTCTTATATATGAAAGGAAGAATAATAACAAAAATAGATTAACTAAACGCATTGACTGACTAGATAATGGAATAGAAGGGTTTTGAGTATTAAGAGGGAAAGACTATCTATATCAATCTTAACTATATGTATAACTAAGGATGATGTAGATGATGTAGATGATGATGTATTTTGAATTGTCGTAAATGAGAGAGGGTAAAAGAGTTTTCAATCTCTTATTCTTTTCTTTTATATAAATCTCTTTTTAACACCTTGTTAATCATTCCATCAATTGATTACATAGAGAAGGTGCGTTTTTCAATGATAAATCTCTCTTTTGTTCATATTTATCTGTTGATCTATATAACAAATATTGGCTTATTTCCAATTGATGCACGATTTATCCAGAATCATGATCATGTTATTCTATTTTCATCTTTTTTTTCATCCACAATGTAAAGGGAGCATGAACTTGTTTTAAACTCTTATTTGATTTCACCTCTTTCTCTCTCTCTCTCATCATTTTTTCTTCCTTTCTATCTTTCTCTCTCATTTTCTCATTTGAACATGTTGTTCAAGTTTAAAAGTCAGTTAAAAAGAAAGAGAGAAAAGAAGATGAAAAAAAAAGAAAAGAAATAGCTGTGTTGGGACCTTTTTGCATTCATCAGAACTTTTCTCTTTGGCCCCCCTATTTCCCTGTTCCATAGTGTTTAGCTGCATGTCTTGATGTGTTTCTCATTCAATCACAAGTAAAAGCTGAACAAAAGCTTTTTTTTTCTTCTTCTTCTTCTCCTTCTTCTTTGCTTCTGTTTTCTCATACAGTACACCCCAGATGATTCATTCAATTAAGATGTATGTGAAATAGGAAGAAAAAAAAAGTTTTATTCATTCATGCTTCTATTTTTTTATATTTATTGTTAAAAACTGTTATTGCATAGTGGATGAATGTGACTGACGTCTTCTATTTGATCATATTTCATGTTGAAATTAGTCATTAACAATGATTTTTGATGCTATAGAACAAATATAATCTTTAAATAGAATAACATAGTGATAAATCAAAGTTTTTTTGTTAAAAACCTGATATTCATTGATAATTTTCGTGAAAAGAGACAATAGAAAAGCTGAAAACAAAATAAAAAAAGGGTGTGAGGGAGGGAGATGATAGAGGAGCTGGAGAAGGAGGAGGAGGAGGAGGAGGAGGAGGAGGAGGAGATTGCAGGAGTGCGAATAGGAAGAGAGTCAAAACATTGCTTTTCCTATTATAATCTAAACAATGACATTGTATGATTTCACAATTTCATTTCAAGTCAAAAATGAAGAGGAAGAAAAATAATAGAAGATGTGAGAGAAAAGTGAAATTGAGAGAGAGAGAGATAGATGGCTATGAATGTATTTGGAATCTTCCTGATAATAGATGAACGAATGAATCATTGGCTTTTATCTTTTTTTAATCATTTTCTTTTGCTTTTCTCTTTTTTTTGATGAAATAGTATAGTCATGACTTGTTTTTCACATGACGAGTTAGAGAGTGAGACATTTGTTTGAATGCATTCTATGCCGAACACTGCTGTTTTCGAAAAGACAAGAGCG
The DNA here is from genome assembly GCA_943334845.2 of Auanema sp. JU1783. NCBI lineage: Eukaryota > Metazoa > Nematoda > Chromadorea > Rhabditida > Rhabditidae > Auanema > Auanema sp. JU1783. The sequence continues at coordinate 164,553 of CALQYR020007489.1, read as the reverse complement.
GGTAAATAGCATGTTGGAGCGCGATTTGCGATATCGCATCGCGACAGAATCTGTCGGAGAGGCAGCCATTGCGGCCGTATTCATATATATATACACATACACACACTCACACACACATGCATGCACTCGCCTTACTCTTGCAAGTAACAATAGACAGAGAAAGAAAAATAGATTGAAGCAAAACAAGAGGCTAGACCGAAGGGGAGGTGGAGAGGCTTCTCAGACTATGTCTGCTTCTCTTCCCTCTACTACTACTCTCTATATCTTTGTTAATGCAGAACAAGTAACAGAAATAGTATACTAGAGAGCAGAGAGTGTTAGAGAGCAAGAGTTTTGCAAGGAGGGGAGGAGATCGTCGTCAGTTGGTTAGTGTTTTGACCGTGTGACGTTGCAAATGCTTGCGCCAATCGTTACCAAAGATATGAGACTGTTTCCTAGCCGCCCATTGCCGACAGGAATTAAGAACGTTCGAAGTCGAGCTAAGTCTTTGGATCAGTTTCAAAATCTTCAGAACACATGCAGCTCTGCCGGTCGTATTGTGCCCGTAAAGCATCGATCCAGTGTGTCAACCGGTAATCTTACAAATTCTTCTAATCAGCCTGCTAGTACGCAATCCTTCCGTGAACGCAAGCCAACCTTAATGTCAATTAAAGAAGGTGAAGAGATGTTCATAGCAGACGAAAACAATATTCGTGACATGTGAGTTTTAAGCTTTTACGATTTCTATTTCTCATTAATTTTCATTTCTTCCACAGTTTTTTTTTGTTGGTCTCTCCCAATTTTTCTGTCTCTCTCTAACTCTCTATAGTTTCCCTCTCAAGTTTCTATATCTCTCACTCTCTTCAGGCATTTTTCTAATTTCTTGAACAAAAAACTTTTCTTTTTTTTCTTTTTTTCTTGCTATTGTTTCATTTAGCAGCTGTTTGTGTAATAGAGGAAGTTAAATCTCACAAAAAAGCGAATAATAACATGCTCAAACGACAATGATATTAATGGATTGTGTTGAAGAGATAACATGTTTCATATTTCATAATGCCTTATATTTCAGATCATATGCTTCTGAGCCGTCACTCCGATATAATTCTGTTCCAAATAAAAAGTTGACGGCTATTCAAGTAGCAAAATTGGAAGCAGCTAAAAAGAAATCGTATGAGCAAGGCACTAGCAATCCGAAGCTATCGTTGTCAAGCAGTGAGACATCCAAAGAGCAGAATAGAGATGAACTTACAAATGGCAAATCGTCCAAAAGTCGGAGAGTTGTCAGATGGATAGCAACCGCCTTGCATAAGCATAACAAATCGTCGTCTGATACAAAATAGGTTTGTTCTATTATATATATATTCATATTCTTTTTTTATTCTTTCTCATTTTTTTTGTTCTGGTGTTTCATTCTCATAATGACACCACAAATGTCTTTATATGGTTGGTTGAGCAGCAAGATAACTAGATGGAGTAGCGTCTATTTCAATAATATATGACATGATTAGTATATAACTGCTCAATCAAACACTTTTATTCTTGTTTTGATTTAAAACTTTTCCTTTTTAGGAGCCACGTGACTTGCAAATTATAAGTCTGCTGCGCTAATCAATATTATAAACTTCGGCAGAAAACAATCTGAAATCTATTTCTACTTCCACAAATATATATAAAAGGATGTTTCTTTCTCTTTCTCTCTCTTTCTCTCTTTCTCTCTCTCTTTGTTTCCTTCATCTATCCACATCAGATTGTATGAGGACAAACTACGTATCAAACGCCAATTTTCTTGTAAATAATGTCCACGATTAAGATAGATTAACACTACTTATATGAGGGAGAACGACAAAAATCATTTTTTTATTTTCTAATTTTCCTATTAATCTTGCCTCAAGCTATTCCACCAAAATTAATTTCCTTTTCATCTTGCATTTCCTTATATTTCTTCCTGTCTCTCTTTCTCTCTCTCTCTATGACTCTCTATCTTTTACTTTCTCTCTCTCCCTCCCTCTCTTCCTCCCGCGTAATCACTGTAATATCTATCTATCCTATATAAGTGATATTATTCAAAACTCAATGGTATAAACGGTAACTATATTTTTGTGATGAAATGTGGAACTCAATACATGTGATTGTAATTTTCGGTTTTATTTATTTATCATTAACATTGTCGAATATATATATATATATCCTGGGCCTTATATGTTGTATTATAACTGAGAACTTCTAATTCTGTCGATATGTATGTATATTGTGTATTTCTTTATTATATATATATATCATATAAATATATATATTATATCTATTTATCTATTTAACTATATGTATAGATAACATGAAGATCTTTATTAACTATATGCGTATAAGGAGGGGATACATCCGTAAAAATCATTTTCTCTTTTCAGTATAATCGATTCAAGTATAGATGAAGAAGGAGAAGAAGAGTGAGAGAGAGAGGGAGAATCATAATATGAAGAAGATAATGATGAAGATGAACAATTCTTCAATCTAATAGTTCTAGTTGTATCGGTGAAGTATATTATACTTTTTGAAGATCGTCCGAGTATTCTTTACCTTTGCAGGTATAGTATAGACCCAATAAAATGGAAATAATACAAGCTGTAGCAACAACAACGGCTTGGAAAATCAAATCATCATTGCTTGGTTCGAATTCGATTTCAATCATTTCGTCAGTCTTTAATGAATTCAATTAAAGGTTCTGAGTGCAAGGAATGAATTAACTTACAAATTCAATAGTGTCGACATCCATATCAGCAATTCGGTTTAAATGTCCCATAGCTTTCATCCGGGAGACAAGAGATTTGGCATCAATAAAGTCATCCTCAGTATATGGAAGAGCAGAATCATTGCTATCCTTCAAATAATGAATTGAGTAACATCAACATGTGAGTTCTTATTATTTCCAAGAATTTAGTGAGAAGAGAGAGAGGAAGAGGGGCATGAGAGAGAAATGAGTTATAATTTGCTTCGTAAGCTTCAATATTCATTTGCATAGTAATCTTTGCAAACAAAATGAATAAGTATTTAAATGATTTTGGGGGGTTATGAAATTGGGAAAAGGAAGAATTTTTTGTTCTTTGGACTGCTTGTGTTCTCTCTTTGAACACACATCGTATGAAATGTTTGATGGAATGTGAAAAACCTACTTTTTTGAGAACTCCAAATTGTACAGTTAACTGATCCTCAGTGTTTCCACAGTTGACGCGAAGGACAATGATATCCTCCTGAAAAGATACTCATCAGCATTGGATCCCTTCACTTCTGACATAGAGATGTCAGGAAAAAAGATTGAGAAGCGCTTCATGCAAATACTTAAAACATTTTTCAGTTCATTGATAAAACACTTCTCAGGTGGTACACTTGAGCCTCTTGAATCTTGGCGAAGTGTGTCAACTCACTTCTTCAACGCGAAGAGAGCTAGCGATCACGTCACGGAAAGATTCTTCTGGCCACTCATCCAGACCATTAACTTTCTCATCCAAGTTGAACTCAATTGATACAACAGGAAACTTTTCTGTCTCTTCATCTCGGGTAATGACCGTGTTACAAGATGATTCTGGAGCTGATTTTTCCTGGAAAACATCACATGATGGAATGTTCGATTATTATATCATACGTCTGATTGGATAAGAGCACAAACACAGACATTGTCATTTCCACTATTGCACACCTAAAGAACATGATTAAGTCAATGAATGTTCTTATTCGAAACTACTTGATGATTTTCCATTGGGCAGATACTCATAACAGTCATTGGGATGGAGGCGAGAAAGACGTAAAAGAACCACATTCTTGAGTAATTGACTGAAGTTTTAAAGTTAGCTCACACGACTGAGGAAGAAAAGGATGGCAAATGCAAAAGGAAGTGAATTTGCTAGAGAATTTGAATGAAATCATAATTATAGTGAGTTAAAGAGAGGAATTGGCAGAAAAAACATGAACTATCTGACATTCAAAAAGAGCACTTGGACGATAGTGGCGTAAACAGGATGTACTGATAAATCTTCCTAGCATCCTCCTACATCCTCCTCTATTATTCTTCTTCTCATCTATTTACCTTTGTTATCTTCAAAACTGCCTAAGCTCTAATATGTTCTCTCATTCGCGCACAGATTTTCAATGTGTAGCTCCTCATTCTACGATGAGCTCATCCTTCTATCTCTCATTCGTCGATCTTCATGGCATTATTTAACAAGTCAGTTCAGAGAACGAGAATTTGATTTTAGCTCAAGTGCTCTTTTATCTTTCTTTCTCTTTCTCTCTCCTTCTTAATATTTCTTGCACATGCATATTCTATCTATATGCTGCCTTTCTCTCTCATTATCTCTCTTTCTCACTATCTCTCTCACTTCATACTTCTCATCCTAACTTTTTGAGACGATAAATCCTAGACTCTTAGCAAAGTAGGAGATGCACTTGAGACATAAAGGTTATGAGTTTTACTTGTTCCACTACTTATCCATAGTCTGATAAGAGCAAAACGTTTTTTGATTCTCTCAGCATAGGACGATTCGCCTTTAACCGCAAATCAAATGATAGAAGTCAAATAAAGGAAACAAACTGCATTTCATGAAACATTAAATGAAATTGTGTGGCAAAGTTTGGATTTTAAAAAGGGCTGATTATTGGTTTTTGTTGAATGTCTTGGAGCAGATTTAATGAATATGTATGTATGAATAGTGAAAAGAAAAGCAGTAAAAGGACGAAAAGAAAGATATTACTAAGAGTAGGTTATAGTAGTATAGTTAAATGGTTAACTATTCTATATATCATATAGTTTATGAGAAGATATTATACTTTTCAATGAGGTTATTAAAGATGTAAAGAAAATGAATGTAAATGAATAGAAATGGATTAAGGTGATGATAAATAACATATATGAGTAGATGAGTATATGAGGATATGTACTATATAAATAACATATAGATATTCTCTAATGATTAGTAATGCATACATCTTGAGATAATGAGACAGTGTTCTTAATTATAAATTCTATGAATCAAGTGTTTTACTTTTTTATTCAGAAATGCATGAGAACATACAACGTCATTTGTGGTATTTAACTTCTTGTCTGCTAGCCATTCGAGGATTCCCCACAGCTTGGATCTTCTTTCCTCTTCATTTTCATCTTTTTTTTTGTTTTTTGTACTAACTTGTTAAAAAAAAAGAAGTTTTTGAAAAGAGTCAGAAAGAAAGAGAAGAGAGATGTCGTGGATACAAAACAAGAAGACGTATGAACGATTGGGCATGTCCCAAGAGTATATGAAACAGGTAAGTTGTTATACTTACTTTATAAGGATATAAGTAAGTATTGTATATGATTATCATGTTTTAAGGTATATGGAGATGCATTAGCATACTTCACACATGGATCTGATTCTAAATTTGTAACAGAAAGAGAGTATTTTGGAGATTTTGGTTATGGCGAATGCTTCAATTCAACAGACTCACATGTTCAAGTATGTTATGCAACACAACAACAACACCAAATGAAAAATTGTCTTTTTTTCTATTTTAAGTGTGAACTGATAACAGGAGATTTCGATCCGAAGCTGTTACCTTATGATAAACGAATGGCATGGCATTTAAAAGAATTTTGTTATAAAACTTCAGCTCATGGAATACCAATGATTGGACAAGCTCCTAACAATTTCTATCGGTAATAATTAATGACAGCTAGATGAATAGATGAAAAAAAAAGAAAAAAATATGAAAAAAAGAATGAGATAGAGAGAGAAGGAGAAGCATTTCTAAGAATGGAAGGTAAATGAAAAATATTTCAGATCTATTTGGGTTTTATTATTTTTGGGATGTATGACCATGTTGTATATGAATGCTGAATCTGTCTACGATAAATATAACAGAAATGAAAAAATTGTGGATATTCAATTGAAATTTGGTATGAAATGAGTGTTTATGTGATTATTTATTATAATATAAATTAATATTTAAGATACAGCACCATTTCCGGCTATAACATTATGTAATCTTAATCCATATAAGGCTAGTTTAGCTACAAATGTGGATTTAGTTAAGCGTACGGTATTATAATTATTTATATTAATTATATATTCATTCATTTGTTATTATATGCAGCTATCTGCCTTCGATGGTGCTATGAATAAAGCGGGTGAAACAAAAGAAGATGGAGCTGGAGATGAAAGTTCCGATGCAACTCGATTAAAGCGTTGGGCAACAGCAAATGATCGAGAGAAAAGAGATTTGCATGGAGCCTTTTTTGAGCCAGTAAGGGTGTCATATTTAATGGATTTTTCAGACTTTTTATTTTGCATTTCTTTTTTTTTTCTTATTTCTTTCTATAGGGTTACGCAAAATGCTTGTGCGGCCAAACATCTTCGGAAATGGCAGGTGAAGATGAGGAAGGAGATGAAGAAAAAGTCGCTACAACAACAATATTTTCAATAAGTTTGACTAAAAAATGGAGGAGTAGGCATGAAGCAAAATATTTTTGATTTATAGCTGGAGAATATGAAGAGATAGAACACGATTACTTGGAAGAAACGATACCAGTGGAGACTTCAACATCTTCTGCATTTGAAGAATGTAAATCAGAAGCGTCAGTAGTTTACAGCTGTTATCATATAATAAAGATGAAATGTTTAGAACAAAATTTCAAGAGCCTACTGGTGCTCATGATCATTGTATTTGCGCATTCGATCGAAATACACATGATGCATGGCCATGCTTTTTGAGTCCACTGTGGGAAAATACTCAATGTGATACATGTAATGAGCATGCATTCTGTACACAAGATAATAAAACAGGTATAGTTAGTTATATATATATATATATATAGTTAATTATAATTAATATATATAAATATAAAATAATAATAATTGAAGCGAGAGGACATAAATCTCCATGCATTTGTGCTCCATCAAAGTTTTGTGTTGCATATAATGGCAAAACACCTCCTATTGAGATTTGGACATATTTGAATGGCGGAGTTCCGACGGAAGATCCTAATTTTCTTGAAGCTATGGGTTTCACGGTATGTTGTTTCAAATATGATTCATAACAACTTATATTTGTTATTTGAAACATATTCATGTTAATTATTCAGGGAATGACAGATGAAGTTGCTATTGTCACAAAGGCTAAAGAGAATATCATGTTTGCTATGGCTACGTTATCTATGGAAGATAGAGAAAAGCTTTCTACAACCAAAAAAGAACTTGTTCAAAAATGCTCATTCAATGGAAAAGCTTGTGATATTGATGCGTATGTATTTGAAATATTCCAAAATAGGTAAAACAAACATGTTTCAAGTGATTTCTTAACTCAAATTGATCCTGTCTTTGGATCATGTTTTACTTTCAATCATAACAGAACTGTTAATCTGACAAGTATTCGTGCAGGTATTTCAATTCTATAGAAGAGACATGTTCTTAGATAACCATATATAGGTCCTATGTATGGATTACGTATGCTAGTGTATGTTAATGCATCTGATTATATGCCAACAACAGAAGCAACAGGAGTTCGCTTAACTATACACGATAAAGAAGATTTTCCATTTCCTGATACATTCGGCTACTCTGCTCCAACTGGTTATGTATCTTCATTTGGATTGCGTTTGGTAAAAGAAGATAATAGAAGACAGCATTTTAATATTATTATCGGATTTTTAGAGAAAAATGACACGTCTACCAGCCCCATATGGAGATTGTGTTCCAGATGGTAAGACAGCCGATTATATATATCAGAATTATGATTATTCTGTAGAGGTAGAGAGAGAGAGAGAGTTTATAAAAAATAGATAAGTGATATGATACTTATAGGGATGTTATCGATCATGCTTTCAACAATTAGTTTTGAAAGAATGCCGATGTGGAGATCCACGTTTTCCAAAACCGGATGATATGAGACATTGTGATGCAGCTGATCCGATAGCGAGTAAGAAATCAATCAATATATATGTATAGAGTATGATACATATACTTATTTATCTAATTGATTCATCGTTTCGAAACGTTTTAAGGAAAATGTCTGGATGCTCGAATGAATGAACTTGGAGGAGTGCATGGCTCATTTCGTTGCAGGTAAAAAAAAGAATTTTATTAAAATAATTCAATGGAGTGGAAAAAATATATAAATATGGATATTATAAGATGTCAGCAGCCATGTCGACAATCGATTTACTCAGTAACATACTCACCAGCTAAATGGCCTTCTCAATCTCTTCAAATTCAGTTAGGATCATGCAATGGAAGTGCTATCGAATGCAACAAGCATTACAAGTATGAACTTACTTCTAACGAACTTTTCTTTCTTTATAATCAACACTCGTATATTTAAGAGAGAATGGCGCTATGGTTGAAGTATTTTATGAGCAGCTCAATTTTGAAATGTTAACAGAATCTGAAGCGTATGGAGTAAGAATGAATAGCTAATCATATACATACGTAATGATATACATTCAAGTTTGTCAATTTGCTTGCCGATTTTGGTGGTCAACTTGGATTATGGTGTGGAATATCATTTTTAACCTGTTGTGAATTTGTTTTTCTCTTTCTGGAAACAACATACATGAGTGCGGAACACAATTATGCAGCTTACAAGAAGCGTAAAGCAGAAAAGAAGAAAGCTCGAGTCGTTTGAAATTCTATTTTATATATCAAACCCAACAACATTCCATTTAAGGCATTTTTGTGTATTTTTATTTTCAACTTTAAGAACGAATGAACTTTACGAACAAAGCAATTTATATAATTAAACTGTCAAATTCAATAGAATTTACAATCAAACTGAGAACGTGGCATATGGAAGAATGCACATGAAACAACCCATTCGTTTATCCAGATGATGGCATTAAGCACATTAAAACCATTTTCATAAATTATCAAAAAATGGCTTTTTGGCGCCAAAATCAGAGTTTGAATCTTGACAGATGTTCTTCTGTTCATGTATTTGTGAGATTATCCGAGATATATGACAGAAAGTTTAAAAGTTCATTTTGCGCGCCAAATCTCCGCCTACGCCCCTTTCTTAACCATTTAACTGCTCAACAAAGCTACCTAACCAACATCTGTCTATAATTGACAGTATGAAGAACTGTATACAACCGGAAGTTGTTTTATGACTACTTTAACTTATTATTTTACTATATGTAATAGTAATTTGATGTTCGTATAAATATAATATTCATTGAAATATGAATATCTTGATGTATTTCCATGAAAAGATTTTGAAATCCTCTTCCATCACATTCAATTGTCGTAAATTCATTTGCATTCATTAGCATATCCGCTACATTACTGAATAATTAAGAAGTATTTCTTCCGGTAATATGAAAGGATAGAAACAGGAGAGCATACAGCATTTGCTTTAAATCTTTAGTACTAACTTTACATGAATTATTCCTAATTTTTTCTAATTAAGAGTAATGTTGGCATCTGTCTTTAGCTATAGTTGTTGTGTGACAATTTGGACAACTGATTGACTTTACGAATACTTTTCTTCTCTAAAGCCTTTTTGAACATTGATTCATATACATGTATATATATATATCTATATATTTATCTATCTATCTATCTATATATATATATATATATATATATTTATATTCATTTTTGCAACTCTTACACACACACACACACGCATAGAGCTCTGTGATGTAATGAAGATGAACATCTACAAGTGTTTCATTTAAGGATTGTCATTGATGAATATGAATGGCTGCTGTATATCCATCTATTCATATTGCATGTTCTATGTTCATATTCAATTCTCAAAGTTTGCTTTAATCTGTTTTCATTTCTTTTCTGCTAATCCTTGTTGAACGGTTGTTGGAAAACTTTTTTTTTTCTCATCACACCCTATATCAGAAATTCTTTCCGTTCGTTCAGATATTTGCTTGACTGAGTTATCGTACTCCACTTCCTACTAATCGCATATATCTCACATTCATATTTATTTGTATTTTTAATTTCCGTAAGCATCTAAAAACGATTTTCAGTAGTTGGTAATTGAATCATTCAGTTGATGTGCTATATAGTATATAGTTGAAGTTTAGAAGTCTATATATCAAATAGAATAATAATTTATCTCTCTTTATACATCTCTCTCTCTCTCTCTATTCATCTCTCTCTATCTTTTCCTCTTTCTTAATATTATAATATTATACTTGTTTTATTCAACAAGAACAAATGCCTTTCTTTATATAAGCATCTACTACCACTATATTCCCTTGAGAAAAAAACTTGAAAAGTTTGCATTTGTTCTTTCTCTCTCATCCTGTCTCTCTCTCTCTTTCCCTCTCTTTCCCTCTCTTTCACTCATTTTAGCACAATGACAATTCTTCTTTTTAACTTGGAAATTAACATCGTAAAAATATATTTGTTCATTTCATTTTATTTCCATTTGTCTGTATTTATCTCCTAGCTGTTAGGGTGGCTCCACTTTTCTTCATCTTGTTCAATTTTTTTTTCTGTTCGTTCATTTACCCACAAGAAACCTCAATATTACACAGACACACACACACACACACATAAGTTCCAGCTCCAACAGATATCCATTTAAGTTACAGTAGAAGGGATACGAAAAGCTGAATTTGTCACCTGTTTGACCTTCATTATTCCATTTTTTCCGTTATTCCCCATAGCATTCACTATGCTCTTCATCTTGTTCTCAGACATTCCCATAGTATATAGAGGGGAAAAAATCTTTTTCTTGTTGATAATCTCATATGTTTTCAACATCCTTAATGGCTGTATCCAATGGGAGTTTTTTTATTGAAAGGTTTAATGTTCCGGAATATGACGCAGTGTGCAATTTGCTTTATGACCTCTTGGATCTAGTGAGCAACTGCTCAACAGCTGTTATTGGCGAGACAAGAAAATATATCAAAAAATAGTAATGATACAGTCAAAAGACTAGCAATAGATGCAGCTGCGCATTTGTGAAGATGAAGAGAGAATGAGAGAAAATCTAGGTTATATTGGTATTGGTTTTGGAGTTGAAAAGCAATGCGATGGCGATATGTTAGAGAAAACTGAGAGTGATGGATTTATACTATATAGCTCTATGACCTTAGGGATATGCTCTGCTCTGACCACTGTTTCAACTTCTCAATATTTTCTTTTTTTTTCCACTCTTCAACTCAGCTTTTTCTTAACTTTACCAATGCTTCTTCTTTCAACAACTTGATAAACCATAAATGGTATCAATGATTATACATTTTCTCGAAAATATTCATCTCAATTCATTATTAATTTATTATTTTTCTTATTTTCAGATTATAATGTTGTTACGTTTATTATTATATGCTGGTTATTTGTATTTATCATTAGCAAATACTATTATTGTTTCTAATAATAAATCTATTCTTGTGGGTGATAGTGTCATCTTTCCATGTACACTTGAATTGACAGAAGATAGTGAAGATATGTATGTTAATCTCATCTTTATTATTATTTATTTATATATTTTATAGTTTAAGTCAATGGAAGAGTAGCTCTGGTGAATTATTGGGTTTTCATGAGGCTGGTCGTCTTGGTGGTCATCAAGGCAGATATAGCTATGTCAAAGTAACCATATTGATTTATATGATGAATAGTCTTATCTTTTATGAATTATAGAGAAAGCCTGGAGATTTAAGTTTAAAAATTGATCGAGTGACTTTGGAAGATGATGGCTTCTTTGAATGCCAAATGATCAGTACTTCTTATGGTCCAAGACGTGCAGAAGTCTATTTGGATGTCATTGGTTAGTTATTATAAATATAATTAATTGTTTTAAACTATTTGTTTCAAGTTCCACCACAGAAAGTTGATATTATCGATCATAAAACTGGTTCTACTATTGACGTTATTGAAAATGATATTTTAAATCTCACTTGTATGATAGGAAATACTAAACCGGAAGTGGATATAAGCTGGTAATTGAATACTAAAAGGAAAATAAAAAGGAAAATGTATATATTAATAGGTTTTTAAATGGAAAAATGATTGAGGATGAGGTAAATAGGAAGAATAACTACAATTTGAACAAGACTGTCACTAACTATGCGAATATAATTTGGCGTCCAAGGTATTATTACTTGATGATCCATATAGCAGTTCAACCAATTATTTGACAGAAAATCAGACCATGGCAAATCGTTAACATGTCAAGGCTATCAACAAGCCAGTTCAACATCTCTACAGGCTAATTTGACTTTAAACATTCTATGTGAGTAATTATCGATTTTCGCCATAATATCAAAGTGTCAATGTTTGTAGTTTCTCTTTTGAACTGTTTTTGTTTTGATTTTTGGTCTTTGAATCGTAGTTTACTCTTTAGACACTTCTGACAAGCCAGTTCTCACGATAGTTGAGGATGAGACTCACATACGACAAGGTGATAACGTAACTCTTGTTTGCAACGTTCAAGGAGGTAATCCGCCACCATCTGTTATATGGTATGCAAGAGAAAAGCCGATTGGACAGAAATATACTTACAATCCAGTGACAAAGGTTTGCTATTTATTAAAGTATATTGTTTGTAATATTGTATTTAAGGAAACAATCAATACTCATGTTGTTACAGTGGATTATACTGATAATACAGTACCATATGAGTGTAGAGCTGTCAATAAAGGTCTGTCAAAAGTATTATCGAATGAATTGATTCTTGATGTTGCATGTAAGTTTATATTTTCTATTCATTACATGTTCATTCGTTGAATAGATCCACCTAAGACAGTTGTAATTGAGGGTGAATCGACTGTTATCTACGGTGAAACAACAACATTAGAATGTTCATCGAGGTATATATTGAATCTTCTTTGTGTTGTAATAATCAATATTGTCATAGTGAGTCTAATCCACCATCTAAAATACTTTGGAATGTCAATGGTCAATCAATGGTCACAGATAGCTATACACATGTAAAGACCGTATGAAAATTAATTCAAAAGTTTTTTCTTTACTTTAAACGTTTATAGAAGATAGGAGTTATCACTAAATCCAATTTAACCATTCATTCATCGGAGGTTGTAAACCGGCGGCATCTTATAACAGTTGAGTGTACAGCTCAAAACTCAGAAGGATCAACATCTGCTCAACATGTCGTGAAGTTATTAGGTTGGATTGATAGATAAGTGATGAATAATATTGACTGGTTGTATATTAGAACCACCTCATATGCCAGTTATATCTGACTTAGATGATAGTGCTCATATGGAAGGGGATGTAGTTAATGTAACTTGTGAAGTCTCAGGTGGATATCCATTGGCTGAGATATCTTGGTACCGAGGACAAGCAAAGGTAATAATCACTTGCTTTTCTAATATGAATAGAAGATATGAATTGAAAAGTAATATAATTAATTTCCTTCAGAAAGTTAGTAGAAATAGACGTCGATACAAACAGATTAAGGTTCAAACTGTTTCTCTCATTTGCTTCTTGCTTTTGTGATGTCCTTTTTCTTTTTGAGATTATTCCAAAGCTATCCTTTCAGCTCATATGAGCTTCAGATTATTCAAGATGAACTTCTTAACTTTATGGTTTCAGATATCTGGTGCTAGAGTATCAACAACTGAAACGAGTGTTATATCCATCATTTCTATTCCACTTGAACGCTCAATGAATAATCAATTGCTTACATGTGAAGCAAAGAACGCTGCTCTTCGAGAACCTTTAAGAGTCAATAGATCTTTGAATGTACTATGTAAGTATTTTCTTTCTCTTATAAGCTGAACATTGAAACTTTTAGTTCCTCCGAGAAGAGTTTCTGTAAGACACGAAAGCCAATATACCCAACTAATAGCAGGAAAAGAAGCTCGTTTAGTATGTTCAGCATCATACTCTAACCCACCAGCTGACATTAAATGGCATTTCTATCCAAATGGCGAGAGGCAGCCTTTCATAGTTGCTGGGGAAACAACTGTTAATGAAACGTGAGTAGTAAATCATTATTACGCGTTACGATATGATTATGGGAACAGACGGCATCTATTTCAGCTCTCACGATGCAGGTTTTACGGTTGAAAGTACTGTTACATTCATACCCAATGAGAAGCACGATGAAACAGTTGCTCGTTGTTTTGCTACAAGTCCCGTTTGGACATATGGGAAAAACGCTTCAATACCTTTGACTGTTTTCTGTGAGATAACATAATAAGGAAGAAATCATCTCTTTCATCGGTTTCAGATTCCCCTCAATCCTTAGGAGATAGTATAATTAATGTGGTTGTTCAAGAAGGCGATTTCTTCCGCAAAAATTTCAGTATGAGAGGAAATCCTCCAATATCGGCTTGGAGATGGGGAAAGAACAATATACCTTTTGATCATACAGTTGGTAATGTTTTTGCTAGAGGAGCTACTTTGACAGGACGAATGGTTAAAGTTAGTTGAGAAATCGGAAACCCAACAGTTACTATTCATTTAGAAAAGTGATTCTGGAATTTATACGGTTACAGCTATCAACAGCATCGGAACTATCAACGTTACAATAAACCTGACTGTTGAGTTCAGTGCTAAGGTAAATACTTTTTGTATTCAACTTGACTATTTTTTGAAAATTTTCAGATTGTAAGTATTTCTTCACCTATAATCGCAACATTAGGAGAAATGGCCTTGCTAGAATGTGAAGCAGAAGCAGAGCCAATGAATAAGAAACTTCTGACTTGGATGAGAAACGATCAAGAGGTGAGCAAAAGAGTGAAACCGAAAACTTTCATTGTTTAGATGAATGCCTCATATGTCGGATACAGTAGAGCTTTTCTACGTCTCAACATAACAGACGAAACAGTAGGAGAGTACAGTTGCGTCGCCAATAACGGAATCGGGTTGCCAGATGTCAAATACACTTACCTACTTATCAAAACCCCACCGCGTATTCTGAAGATTCCTTCGCTTTCAAGAGCAGCAGGGCCACTAGGTGGCAGAGCACGCGCAAGATGCCGAGTCAATACTGTACCAGATGCAGAGTTCGTTTGGTATAGAGGAGGAGATGTAATAAAGAGTAATAACTCTAAGTATAATATACACAGTACTCAACAGAACTATTCTGTTTTCGAGGTATGCATTAGAAGGTATTAACTGATCGTTATGTTGTTCAGAGCGTACTGTACATCAACGCCTTATCTCCTGAGGATTATGCTAGTAATGTTCGATGTGTGGCTAAAAACAGTCTTGGATCAGATTCATTCTCTATAGCTGTAAGTATATAAGCAGATATTTTTAAGAGAATGAATGTTATAATAGGTTGTCGCACCATCACCGCCACATGCTCCAACTGATATTGAGTTGACCAAAGCATCATCCGATTCATTACAATTCATGTGGGAACCTGGATTCGATGGAGGATACAATCAAATGTTCGAAGTTCGCTATCAGAAAGAGGGTGAAGAAATCGTTCATGGAATCAACACTACGCAATCCGTATGAAATAATCATTTCATCATTCACTTCACTATTTTTCTTAAGGCGATCACTTTAACGGGTCTAAAGTATGGTACAACATATAATATTAAATTACGTGCAATCAACGAACGTGGTTTCTCTTCAAAGTTCACTGCACCAGTCTTTACGGCAACAACGCTATCCGAAAACGGTACAACTGTGACCGATGCCAAAAAAGTAGGCTATGAACTGCATTGAACTATAATTACCCATTGTTTAGTCTTTCCAATTCAAAGATCTCTTTGTACTACAAAAGCTACATTACATCATTTTCGGAACAATTCTATTGTTCTGCAACTGTATTGTGTGTTGCTTTATCCATCGGAGGCACAAGCAGAACCAATTGAGAGGTAAAAACTGAAGTATTTAAAATATTTATATGAATTAAATTATTTCAGAAAAAACGTCTTTCATACGAACTGCAAATAATGGCGAACGAATGAGGCCAGTTCAGATGTATGGAACGATGATGCAGGTAATTTGTTTAAACCCTTTAACTATATACTGTACATACCAATTATTACAGTCAACAGCTTATGGACACGAGGATGTTCATGACTTGAGCGAGGACGATCACAGCATTAAAACAATGATAGTGAGTAATTTTTATATTTCATTATTAACTAAATGTTGTAGGAAACAAGTTCGAGGAACAACAATCCGCCGTATACAGCGTATACAGAGCGTGGTAACTATCGTGAGACTAGTCTATACGATCCTTACTACGACTTGTTAATGAGAAATGCACTTAATGTTTGATCTTTAAAATTCCAAAAATTTGAATCAGATGTATCATTTCTTCTTTATTACGATTGTTTCGTGTACCGTATTCCATTGTTGTTTTGATTGTTTATTGTACAAACTCATTTGCAGATTAATAAGTACATTTAAGATTCCTTTTTAGGAATCTTTATTTATTATATTTCTTGTTCAAAGCTTTTTGTACTTTCAATTGATAACCCTATGCTACTAAGCACAGGTAATTTGTTTTCATAAATCATTTATTATAAATTACAAATGAATAAAATTAAAATTATAACAAACCGTTCATATTCTATACTGTCACTGCTCCAATATAGGAGTGACTTTTGACGTGTTCTTCGTAAAGGGCAATTCGTAATCTTCATTCCAGACGGCTTTCGGATCATTCAGTGATCTGGTATATATGTTCCATCCTTGAATATTTTCATAGGAAAACAAATTAGGAAAAAAACAAAATACCTCAATCGATATGAATTTATCTGGCTGTTTTCGTTGAAGAATCCTCGATCTTCACATACCTCTATGCTAATTGAAATCTTAACATTTACCAATATCAAATGTTTGTAGTTAAATAAAGATATTCAGCAATTAGCATTTCCGACGCGCGGAAGCATTTCGATAATGATCTCGTTAATCAAATGTCAGTGATATATTTGGTAACAGGCAGCTAGAAGCTTCCATTATTTCCTTCCAGCAGGCTCATGAGCGGTTGCTATCATTGTTCGCTGAAATTATAATTTTTTTGTTTTCAAAGAAAAAAAACCTTTTTTTTTCGTAACATTTTGTTGAATTCTAAAAGTACCAATTTCATTTCATAATTATGGAGTTGAAGTTTGGATATGATACATTGGATGCCAGATGACATCAATGAACTAGTTTGTCGATTTTCAAATGCTGATAGTTGTAATATCACAAGCAGTTCCGCTACTGAAATTTCTTTGCATTCAGCCTAAAAAAAGTTTTTTCATCATTGTCAATTCCGTAAACTTCCATGCGTTCGGCCAGAAATCTTTTTTTGGCAAGCCATTCGGTCACACTACAGCAGAGAAATGGTTCCTTATATGAAGTGTTTGATGAATATGATTGTCGTTCATATAAATGTTACTTTGACGAACCTATATTTCATTCTGTAATTATGGAATTGTAGTAACGATAATGTTCATTTGGGTGACATCAGCCCATCTATGAACTAGTTTCACTCTATTAGCCCTACCGCCTGTATTCATATTACTCCGAACTGCGTCCATTTACAGCTTTCCGACCTCTTTACGTTCATGTTTCTAATAACAATCAAAACTAATTGTTTAAAAAAGTTTAAAAAAAACTTATCTCCAACACTTTCCATTCTTCAATGGTCACACTATGAAAACGACAAAAAGAATAGTTTTCTTCATTTAATATGTTTCATCCTCCCCCCATCCATTTCATACCAATGTTCAAGCTAAATTTACTTGTTTCATCCATAAATTCAACATTGATGTGAATTATAAAACAAACTTTCTCTTTTTGTGAACTATGCATCTGCCATTTATTTCCACTTGGTCAGTTTTTCACTTTTTTCTGCCTTCTCTATCATTCAGAGTGAAAATAGAATATGGAATGCACGTAGCGATGTCATTCCATAATCAATTATCATTGTTTGACACTTACTCATTACAGTCCTTAATATTTCTATTAGACATTTCTATTTTATAATAATCTGTTGGAGCTATTATAAATAGTCACAAAACCAATTAGAGGATTAAGGCTGCCGAGGCAGGTGCGTGTGAAAGAATAGCGTTAGGATTTCAGAGAGTCACATCAATAGGTATCTCATGTAACTCATCTGTCATTGTCTCGCTCTCCATGCCTATCCTTACGCTTCTCTTCTCATATTTATTAATTTATAATATATACTTATATAAGTATAGATGTATTATATAAATATATTTATGTAATTCATCGTATAGATCTTCAAGAACATCTATTTCTTCATCAAATTCATTTTCCCATTGTTAGAGGCTTCCTTCTGTCCTGGTGCTTCCTTTTCACATTTTTAGTGTTTCCTCGGAGACTGCTCTATTTGTGACCATTCATATTACAATGTCACAGAAACATCGTATATAAAACGGCTGTCTCTTACTTTTTTTTTCTTAATACCAGCCTTTATTTCTTATGTGGTCCTCCCGCCTGCTTTCTCTCTCATCATTCTTCATGGCTCCTAGATATGGACTATTTTTTCTCATCTCCATCTTTTCTGGTAGCAGACGTTTTTCCGATGACTCCAGTTTGACATTAATGTTGTATAGACTAGCTGATGCATTATTCCACTATGGAGCTCCTGGTCCCTGCCTACAATCAATTCTGATTGCACATATTGTGAGGCATCCTGCTTTTCCGGCGGATGCGGTCGAAAATGACATTTTCTATGCTTTGCTAATCGGAAATTATATCAAATATAATTTTTGAAGAAAAAAAAGTGAGTGAAAACGACTGATATGAAAATCAAGAGCTGTATGTCAATAATTTTCTAAACAGAATTCATGTTGACATTGTTATGTCCAAACAATTGACCGAAAATGTAGTTTTTCATCACTATCTGCTTCCTGACTATAATATTTTTCATTTTCATAATGATTGCATTGATATATTCAATGGTGGTTGAGAGTATTTCTTCATATCTCACACCAATCTTCGACCAGCTAATCCTATTCAATTATCTAGCCTCTTATGCTGTAGAAAGGTTTTCTTTAAGTAGCCTAAAGTCATCCAGCATTTCATAATATTCCAATTTAGATAGCAAGAAGTAGGCCTTCTTCCAAATTGTATTTCAATATACTCAAATGCTATTAATTCATTCTTTTATAGCCTCACTTTGCTGACAAATTACTCCCATCTTGATATTCATTACAGATACTTGGTAATTATGATGAAAAAACATCTGATTGCCATTCTGCTGGTTTGGCAATCGGCTACAACATGTGGCTATAGGAGTGCTCGTCTTCGTCGTCAGGTTATTCCATCTCAACACATTCAAGTAATTGCACTTTTGAAGTTAGAAGCTTCTGTTTCTTAATTCTAGGTTCATTCACTTGAGTCCTCAGTGCTCTTGCAAGATTTGGTAGTTGTAGACTCTTCAGAGAATCGTATTGATTTGGATGAAGCGTGAGTGGTCTCGTTTTTTTTAGCCATTTCCTGCTTTATTGATAGAATGAAAACAATCAAGAAAACAAATGTTTTCAGGAAGGTAAAAGGATCCATCTGGTCGGACAAATCTCTTCTTTCCTTTGACAGTCAAGATACATTTGTTAATGTGTCTGCAGAGAATGTCGATTCGTTCTTTAACATTCAGAACTGCGCTATGCTTCATGCTCAAGCTGGTGACACTGACGTATGAAGAGAATAGTCTGCACTCTAGTCATCAAGTTTTTTTTATAGTTTTTCATGAGAAGCAATAGAACTGAAGATGGTAATTCAGCCATTACTCAGACTCTCAATAAGATGGCAAACTTTTCCATTGTGGACGAAGGATTGAATGTTCAAGTCAGGTTTTATTCAACACAACTCTCCACAACTTTATTAAGGCTGTTGGTGGGCGCCGAGTTGAGTTAGAAGCTCAGTCATGGGAAAGGAACATTGATAAGGAAATGAGTCTCTCATCATTCACAAGTCCAATGTTAGAAAAAATTGTTCAACTCAAAGGTTTTCAATCTAATCACCAACTCATTATAATTATTCTTCAATCAAGCTGTGGCTTCCCCTTACAACATTGAGGCTAGGTTTTTCGGATCAACCATATTTATATCATTTGCTGATAAAGTCATCAGGATTGATCCGCTTACTAAAAACATCATAATCTTCACTGACAAGTTTACAGTAGAAGTTCGTGTGAATGAGACAGACTACGGAGTTAGTTGTTAGTTATTATAAACTTCACAAACGTAATTGAGGTTACCATGAACCCCAGAGAAGTCGTAGTAGCTTTACCAATGGAAGAGACAACTGTTTGCATTGACTTATCTGGAGTTACCGTGCAAGCTCGTAAACTAGCCAAGTAAGTATCTTTAAACCATTTCTAATGCTCGAAACTTTATTCTCAGAACAACTATTGAGAGAAATGGTGGAGAAATGAACGTGGGAGGTCTCTTTACTAATGCTGACTCAGTTCAGGTGAGTATAACAACATTCTCTTTAAAACAAACTATTATATTAGATAAATTCTCTTTCTACTGAGCTCACTCTCACAAACGAGGGCAAAACTACTGCGGAAGCTCTTAATTCGGAGATGATGATGTCTAACCCATTGCAGAAAGTAAGTATATTATATGTTTGTTGAGAGTTATATAACAGATTCATTTGGCATCTGCTCATCACCGTCTTGGGATAAATGGTGGAGTACCTCATATATTCATCGAGCCCGGGTACATATGTGTTGACATCAAAGCAAACCATGGAATGCCCCACTTTATGAATATCATGCCTCCATTCATAGCTCCAGAAGACAAATTTGTCAACATTGGACCGTTCGGAGGTATGTTCTCTATTACTTGCATGAACATCACTTCTCGTAGTACTATCAGCAGTGAATGATATGAATGCACCCCCATCACCAGTTTTTGCATCACCACCAATGAACTTAGAACCACACGATATGCAAGTAGCTCCACCTCCACTTCCCGTTTCTTCTTTTCAACGAAAAGTAGTACCAGATTTTGAATTGTTCAAAGGGATGGCTGCTGATTTACCCCAACAAAAACCCCCAACTTTGTCAAATATCACCTCACCTCTCGAGACTGCTACTCGCAGCACTGATAACTCCTCCACAGCAGCTCCAGTCACTACAGCAGCTCCAAAAAGGAAAGTGACTATTGATATGGCTTTACTTCACAAATTCGCCGCTGATTTACCGCAAAACAGAACAGCTACGAATCAAACAGTTGAAACTATGATTGAAACAACAACCTTACCATCAACATCTGCTGCAACTACAATATCGACGACAGCCGCAGCAAAAACAACCATGGCCCCTGAAACATCCACAGTTAAGACAACAACGGAGATTCCGCAAACGACAACATTAACGACAACTCAATCAACAACTACTTCAACTGTATCAACTACCTTGAGCACTACAACATCTACAACGACAACAACAACTGAAGAACCTACGACAAGCATATCAACTACAACAACTCAACTCCAACCAACAAAACCAGTCAAAAAGAATAAAATAACAGTGAAAACGGAAGATGATAACACTACGCACTTGTCGAATGAGACAAACACTATAACTGAGGACATATCCAACCAGCCAATAACAACATTGCCACCACAAACTACAACTGTCCCTCCAACCACCAGTTCTGACCCTATTGCTGAGTTAGCAAAGCTGAGAGCCGAACTTAAACGTATTGAGACTCTTCGAGAATGGGAAGAACAACAAGTATCTCAAGATCATGATGGAGATGAGCAACTAGAGGAATTCACGTATCCAAACGGTACCACAGTTCAAAGAAGAATAAAAACTAGGAGAAAGATTGTTACAACAGTCACACATAGACATAAGGTGAATGCTGTAAGATAGAATAATCAACCAACCGAACTATTACAGCAAAGAATAGACGAAAATGGTAAAGTTACCAACTTAACTCCTGATACTTCATCAGTATGTTCATCAACACTAACCTCAGACAATAACGATTGTTTTAGGCTCAGAATCATACGGTTGTTAGAAAATTAGAACCAAAGGCTATTCTCAAATCAGAAGTAAACTAATCAATTAAACGAAACTGAATGAAAAAATTTTTTCAGATGAAGTTGACAACCAATTCTTCAATAGCACCTAGCACGATTAAAACTAACGAGTCTACGAGTTCACCTTAATAACTTAAAACAAAAAGATTATTGCCATTGCATGTTTGCACCCTTTGTTCATTTTTCCTTCAATGTTGTTATCGCATTTGCATGAATATTACAAATTAGCATGTTTCATCAATAACTCCTTACAGCTGGGAAAACCCGGACAACTCTAACAACTCTACTGTTCCCTAGAGGAGAGACAACAATGGGAACAGCACAAATGACTACAGTATCATCTACGACTCCTACATCTACTAGTGATCCAACAATAACAGTAACAACAGTGACGACACCAACTACATCATCAACACCAATAACACCAACGACAGCTACAACAGCAAACAATGAGCTACTTGAACAGTTATCCTCAACTACACAAAAAGATGACTTCATTGTAACTCAATATGGAGAAGACACCACAGATAGCAATGGCAAGATCAAAGATTACTCTAACTTCAACAACTATGTTCGCCTGTATTCCAAAATAACAATGAGTGAACCGCCACAAAAAGAAGAAAAAGATAAATCAGATTTTCCCAAGCCGGAGAGTTTGATCCATTATAGGCCGCGTGAGTGTTCAGTTGCCGCAAAATTTTTGAATTCAAATGATTACAGACACATCCGAATCGCGCCAAATTAGGAACCCTTTTTACAAACAAGAAAATGTAGATAAATACGGTATCTATTGATTATATAAATCTCAGACCATCATCTTAGTCATTCCAGGATTTTTAAAGAAGAATGGTCCATTTGATGGTTATAAAACTGGTACTGAAGAAGAATCACAAGATGATAATACATTTGATTATGTTGATGCAAGCAACGATATCATATATGCTCCCCATATCTATACATCCAAACTCTTCGGATCAAATGAAGATAAGAAATCGTAAGCAAACAAAAAATAAAAAATAAAGCAAACATAATGTTATTAAGAAAGCGCCTTTTCATGGTCCGCCTAACCATCCCAGACAATGTTAAAATCACCAATGATGATATTGTCAAACGTCTAGATTTCAATTTTCAACATATCTCTGAGTCGTTATCTGAAAAATTTTTAAACAGAGAACGCCGCGAATCAAAAGAAAAAAATCCATACGAAATATCCGTAAGATTTTGAGTATCTATCATATAAAAAAACATATTTGTAATGTGCAGATGATTGAAATGCGCAAGAGAGCTGATACTCTTAGCGTTGTATTTGGAATGGATAAGAATGTTGTCGAAAATGAGGTTCTCAAAGAAATTGCCCTATCTCATCGCTTCTCTTTTCAACCATTCGAGGTAGAGATATCAAACATTTGAAATTTCAAAGATCAAATCTATATAATTTAAATTTGAAGGTACTTTTATTTGCGGAAAATGTTGCACCCGTCAACACTTCTATGCGAGGATTTGTTTTATGCAGCATTTGCGCAATTCTCTGTATCTTCTACTATGCATGGAAGTCACACAGACGAGCATCAAACTCTAGATCTAATATTCCTCGTGTACCTTTGGAGGGTGATGAAGAAGAATATGATGAAGATGGAGAAGAAGGCAACATAGAAGATGATGACGAAGAAGATGAACCCCAACAATAAACATGATCTCTCTCACTCCTGCTCCTATTATCTTACTTTCTCTACATCTCTATTACTTCGTTAACGCTTTAATATACCATTATGCACCTAGAAGAGTATTCTTCGTTCAACGTGCGTAGTCAGTTGTAATTTGATATTTTGTTTTTAAACTAATTATATGTATCCAATGTTTTTTATGCTAATAAAACAACCGTTAATACCCCCACTCATATTACTACTCATCCAAAAAACTCTTTTCTTCTTCATTCTCTAACTCTCATCGTTATAATTGAGTGAGATGAAGCATTAAAACGTCTAAAAACTTTTTTAAACTAAAAATCAGTCAGTAACCCCCTTGCCGTCTGACACTTAGCACAAAAAAGAGAGAGAGAGACAGATTTCAAAACTCTTTCAGCGGCTGCTCTATCAAACTTTTAGAAGCTGGACTACCCATTTCTCAATATTTATCTTTATCTCCCTCTTTATTTGCTCTTAACATAAATTCCACATTGATTTCTCATTTCATATCTTTCTCTTTTTCCACGCTTTCACAAGTGTTTCTGTCTAGCTATCAATTCGAGATTCGTTGCATTAGCGACAATTGTTGCTTCAGCTAGAAATTCTTTAGAAATCATTCGAATTTTATATGATACAAGACAGACGCTCTTTGTCATATAACTAGTACAATCCAGCCAATTTTCTAATTCAATATTCTCTTCATTAAACAACATATTTAATATAATTTAATATTAAATATATTTAAAGTTACCCAAAATTTTATATTGGTTGTTACTTTAGAACAACTCAACGGGCTTTTGTGTAAATTCATCTTATTTCCGCTATATCCGTTACCCAGCCATTTCTTTCTTTCTTTTTACAATAATAACGCCGTAATGCTCTTGGCATCTTCCATCAAAACCTCAGTTCTAATCTTTCTTCTTCTAGATACATTCACCTATACTTTTTAGAAAATGAAACCACTTTAACCTCCCACACGTTTATACATCTTATTGCTTAACCTAACTATATATCTGCCGTATATGATATGCTTTTTAAGAATGACTTGGAAAATCTTGCCGTTAGTTCTTTTTGCGACAACTTGTCTGGCAGCATCTCACTCCAAAACAGATGATTTGGAGTGTATGTTCCTTGGTTATCCCGAATTAGAATATGACGGCTTTGATAGAACAGAGGTTAGAATCAATTAACTTAACGAAAACACATTAATTACTTTGCAGGTTTTAGTAGAGAAAAACTTTAACAAAACTGTTTTTGCTGAAGATGCTAAAAGTGTTGTGTTTTTCAATGATGTTGAAGAAGATGATGATGAAAAAGATCAATATGAATGCTTCTTACAGGTTTGTTTTGACAATACATGTTTTCTATCATTGATTTGTAAACAACTTTTAGCTCTCTGCTCAAATTATGACCAAGAGAGGATATAACTTTTACACTGTCAATACTACTACTCAACATAACTTGCGCAGACAAGAAGGTATTACTATGCAGACAAGAATTCCATTCATATACATTACTTTAAGAAGTTGAGAAGGGTGAAGACACAATCCATGTGTATAAAGATGGATACAAAATTGAATACAATGGTGTAAGAGATCCCGAAACCTTTGTCAGCTGGCTTATGGATGTTTGACCCGATTTTCTCGCAAAAATATAACATTCATAATCAGATCCCCGATGATCCAGTTACTATCATCAATGATGAACATGAGTTAGAAGAGTTTGAAGATATTGCCAACGAGTACGTTCGTATTGTTGGATACTTTGAGCCCGGATCAATTGGTTTACTATACTCAATATAATAACATAGACCTCACGAAATGTATTATAGCTTTGAAAGAATTTGAAGAAGCTGCTGAAGAGTTTATGGGAGAAATTGAATTTTTCGCCGTTGTTAATTCAAAAGTATAATGCTCAAGCCTCAATTTGATAATCCATAATCATATTTGCAGTGGGCTCGAAAGGTTGGATTGAAGAGAGTAGGTGAAGTTCAAATGATGAGACCATTCGAAACCGATCCATTATACGCCCCCTTATCAGCTGATACTGGTCAGTTAAACAAAACAACAAGAGTTATATGAAATGCCTTGTTCAGAGGAAGAATTTGAAGAATGGGTTAATAAGCATAAGGAGCCAGTAATGATGAAACTCACACTCGAGAACTACTTCAATGTTTTCGTAAGTTAAAAATAGAATAAGAAAACGAAATCTGTTACTTAAGAGAGATCCTGAAGAGAACGAGCGCATGATTTTGGCTTTCGTAGATGAAGAGTCTAGAGAAGGAAGAGCTATGCATAAGCTAATGGACAAACTTGCTGATGAGAACTCTAACCATGCTGGAACTTTGGAAATTGTACTTATTGACCCCGGTAAATACTTCTAACAACGCGTTTGGTTAGAAAAACTATTTAAGATGAGTTCCCACTTATGGTTGATGTATGGGAGGATATGTTTGGAATTGATATTGAAGAGAGCCCTCAAATTGGACTTGTTGACATCTCTGAGGTCTTATTGAAGTCGTAGCTATATATCTCTAACCTATTATATACAGAAAGAAGGAATTTGGTTTGATCTCTCTCAAATTAATCTCGATGACCCTAAGAAACACGCTGAAAGCAATTTGGATGTTCTTCAAACTTGGATCGATCAAATTATGGACGGATCTATTTCCCTTGACGGTAATACATTGAGTAGCTAGCGCATAACAGTCAAAACAATGTCAGATGATGATGATGAAGAAGAGCAACCACCTCCACCACCACCAACCAAGAAGGAACGCAAAAACAAAAGAGAATTGTAAATGGAACACTATATCCCCCCCCTTCTGTTTTTGAGAACTTGATAGCTTAAACTGTTTTTTTTGTCTCCCCCCTCTGTTCTTCTCTTTCAAAATATAGTGAGAAATGCAGTAGGCTACTGCTTGATTGTCTGGTTAAAAATATATAATCACTTTGTAAGAATATAGTAAATAAAGAAGTAGCTCTAACAAATAATACTATCTCCCTCATGTACAACTACCATATTGGGTAATAGAAGGAAGTATATAGAATATACATGATAAACAGCTGATAATGAAATATTCTAGAATAGAATTGAATGAAAATACTATAATATATCAAAGAAACTAGAAAAATCTAAAACAGATAATCGATGGTGACTTAAGTGCACAGGACGCTTTCTTGTCTCACATGTTGAATGAGAGGTGACGCTTGAAATGCGCCTTCCGTCAAACGCATACTTTGCACTGTACACACCATTTGCGTCAATATCCTTAAATGGTCGAATTGTCATGTACAGTTGTTGTTTGCAATAAATTGATTTGCAGTCATACTATATTGAGCGAGTATATGCTTCAATTTCCATCTTTTTCTTTCAGACTTTTTGTATTTCAAATTTGAATTGTTTGTAATGTTTGGAGAAACTCTTCAAACTGTTGCTCAAGATTTCTTTCTTTGCTATGGTTTGAATAATACTTTGCGCGTCTTTCAAGAAGATATTTCTGCATTAAAATTAAGGAAAAATCAGGTTATTATATGAATCTATATATAATATATATAAGTTAGTATAGGTTGATTGTGTTATTGAAGATATATTGAGTGGCATACAGTCTATGGATCTCGAAAAAATTTTAAAAGTTTGGACATCATTCAAATCATTTGTAGAATTCAACATTCCTAGTGTAAGTTGAAAGATTTTATTTGATTTTCTATTAATTTCATAATTTAAGCATGAAATAGAACTTCTTCATCGATATGAAAAAGATATTTATCGTTTATATATTGTTTCATGCTATCAACATGGTAATAGAGCTAAGATTGGTTCCTTCTTTCAACGTATGTCTTCGGACCTTTTAAATGATTCTGATTGGCATAAATGGATTGGTTAGTTATTCAATTATTATATATTCATATATATACATATATATTTAAGCCCTTATATATGATGATAAGCCTGATCATCCAGCATACAAGAAATATTTCGATAATTCATGGAAAGAACTATTTGTATTGTCACTTCATAACTTTCTTAGTATTTTAACAAAAAATTTGTCAATCAAAGCTAGAGATAAGCTTTCAAGTCTTATATCTCAAAATGCTGTATGTTCAACCTATTTGATATAAACAAGCACAATCTCTTTCTATTTTCAGAGTTTGAATATGAATAACGATGGTTTTGAAGAGATACTCGAAGATTTCTCCATAATTGCTCCGTGAGTGCCATCTATTGAACATAACTTATATATCTTTTCATATTTATATTTCAGATCTATCAGCAGTCAATCAGATGTTCAGCCATCCAAATCGAAATCATCTTTTAGAGCATTTTTCAAAAATCGCTTATTAAGTAATCAATAGTCTGATTATAATCCCATCCATCATAGAAGCAGCATCTTTTGAAATCATTATTGAATTCAATAATTAATGAGCCTCTTAATTAGCCAAATAAGTATATCTATCTATCAAAATCCTATTCTCAGTTACAAGAACGAAATATTGTGTCTCTAAAAAGTAATGTTGTACCACTCATCTTCTCTCTCTACTCCATAGTCTCCCCCCCCCCATACCACCCTCCTCCCCAAGAAAAAAAAATTTGTATAACTCGCTATGCTAATGGGCCATTTTTCCTCCCATATTTTGAAGCAGTTGTTACCATTGTAAAAAGAAGACATTTAGCGGAACTTTTTCATATTTGCCGCACACAATGTTGATACTTGAGAAATTTGAATAACTTGTAAAGAAAATAATTTTTCGCTCACCCCACCCTCTACCCCCCATTTATTATTATTATTATTATTATTTATATATCTTTTCATATGCTCTTTATTCTTTTCTTCTATTCATATCTTGTTTATTTGTGTATATAAAAAACTGAGTATGTTAAAGCCGCAATTCTAGTATTATGCTATTTGATTTCCCGCCCATTTTCTGGAATATTTGACATTTAACCACCCTATGCATAGTTGTTGGGGAGGGCTAGATTTAAAGAGATAAAAGAGAATTTGAGAAGTGATGGAATAAACATTTAAGCGGAAAGAATGAAAGCAGAAAGAGAGCAACTGCAAAATATATAAGCGCATAGAGATTGAAGATGAGAGAGCTAGAGAGATAGATAAAGATATTGTAAGAGAGCGCTAGCTTAATAGAGAGTAGCAGAGCAAACGAAAAATGATATTGATAGAAGAAAGATGAGTAATAGAGAAATATATAGATCAAGTTCGCTATGTGTAAGAGAAACAGAGTGAGAAAAAGATGAAGAATTTGTACAGCAGAGAGAATAAGAAAAGTAGTTTTCTCTCTCGAGGATCTCTCAATGGTGAATAAGGGTTCTTTTCGTTTGAAGATTTTTTAAAAATTTTCATATTCTGATTTCATTCATCGAAACTTGTTCAACATATTTCTCTTTGAATCATACATAACTCATCTTATTGCATGTATTTCTAGTAGTAAACTGCAGGAGTTTCACTATAGACAGCCGTTTTGATATTTTTCCTTTTGCACTCCCTCCCTCCCTCACCACCCTCCCTCCCCCCCTTCACTTCTTTGCTCCCTCCCTTGCCACCCTTCCTTTTTACTAGTTTTTTGTGCGGATTTGTCGAAATTACATCTCATTTCCGTAATAGTTTGTTATAACTATTTTATTGTCGTTCATTCAGTTTCGGGTTGTAAAAATGATCCTTAAAATGCTGCGTGTTGTAGATCCATCCTCAAATCAGCGTCATTTGGAGTATTCAGCTTATTTGAAATTTTTATTGAGCTGAACCACTTGCTGGTGAATGTTAGATCATTAATTGGGGCCGAGTATGGCCCACACAAAATATGCTACCGCTACATATAACTATATACTGTTATATATATTATTAATACCATATAGTTTTGTTCAATGCAGTCGGTATTATGAGCGTCCAGAATATGGGTATGTTCTTATATATATATATATATATATATGTTATATTATATATTCTTGTTCATAACCATATGTTGCCATTTAAGGTTATCTTCTCGTCATTGCTACAGCTGTATGTCAGAAGAATTTCTTGATCATTGGTTTCATTTAAAAGAGGTTAGTTAATACGATTGTAAAATATTTTTTTTTATGAAAAAAAAAAGAAAGAAAGTTCAAAAAATAGATAGTAGAAGAGAAATAGAGAAAGAGAGAGAGAAATATATAGAGAGAATGAGAAAGGAAAAGAAAAAACGAATGAAATCCATTTTCTCCAAAAGAAAATTGAGACACTAGGGACATCAACAGCGTATTTCTCCAAAATTGCGACTTTTCTCTAGTATTCCTTTGAGAACTCGAAGAATCTATATGTGTCAAACGGAATATGCTAATATATCTTTTAGCATATATTCACAATGAATGCAACTTGTTTAGATTTATCATCAGCCACAAAATTTTACAAATTATTGCTACAAAATACAGCCTGGTATACAAATAGGAATGATTCCATGCAACACAATGTGCTTAACTATAGTAGAACCTCGTATATTAGCTGGTATGTTTCATCTTCTTCATTTTCTGTTTTCTTTTTTTTTCTTCTTGTTTCCTCTTTCCTCGTTCAGAATGAGAATGAGAACAGATATTCTATCTTGCTATCTCATATCATTATATCTATTTCTATCACTCTCTCTTTCTCTCTCTATCTCTCTCTTTCTCTTTACTTTCTATTTTTTAAGGTATGCATGTGGGAAATAATATCATCCGAGGATGCTTGTCAAGTGTTTTTAAGTACGAAATGTTACAACGTGTTCCTGATCCGTTATTAGTTGGTAAGAACATTTGAAAGTTCATCATTCAGTATTTGAAAGGGAGAGAAAGAAAACGTTAAAGATTACTAAGGTTTTACTTAACTGTTTATTCAACAACATAAAATTCCTTTTTCGTATTTGTAAACAGAGAGTGAATTAGATTAATTTGTTTATTGATTGCTTTCATTTAAATTAAAGAAGTTAGCAAGAGAAAGGTCATTCATCGCGAATTAACAGAATTGAATATGTGGACAAGCAGTCTGTTTGAAATGAATCTTGCATTAGCACATCCAAGATAATTGCTTCCGAGTTTTTGATTTGTAAACTTGTCTTTATGTAAATATGGGAATAGCTTAAAGATTTTGAAATACAATATACTATTAGAGTTAAGTGCAATTGCGTGTCAGACATGTTGCACCAGTTTCGAAATGTTTCGATGATGATAATGTGATGAGCAGTTGAGTTGAATATACTCATCATCATGTGCAGATTGATGTCAACATATTAAATTACATGTTTATAGATACATCATGCACTAGATTACCAGCCAAAAAGTTATTTCCTGTACATTTATCGCGAAGGTAATGCGGATATATACAGTATACCTATATAACTAATTAATATAATTAAGATCAAGTAATCGTTCTGTTGAACTGTGTTTATGCACGGGACACTTATGTAACGACTATCCAAAGGTCGCAATGAATCTTTCGTATGTTATATCATTATATTAATATAATAATAATATATTGATTATTTAGAAGTTCAACATCATTCTTCATCATAGGATTTCTATTAGCTGTTGTGTATTACTGTTGAATATGTTGAATGTTAAATGAAATCAAAAACATAAGAATATATATGAATGCTTATAAGACGAGCTATAACCTTCAAACAAAAGTTGTTTCAAAAGATTCTTTACTTATACTGTATATTATCATTCATTCAAGTATTATTATAATTATTTACTTTATTAATATTATTTTGAATAAACATTCTATTTCAATCCTTTTCAATATCATTCATTATCATTTCTTTTATTTTATTATAATTCATCTTTTTCTTCTTCTTTTATTTTTTTTTTGTTTCATTTCAGTGAGTTCAAATGGTTCTTCTTTGCTCCATCATACATCTTTTAGAAGAAGAGGATTTATATAATATTCAACAAATAATACAAGAGCTACACATAGAAGCCAACTATAACGTCATGGTTACTATTGTCTTAAAACACCCACGAAGCATTATAGGACAGGACAACATGTATTTTTGAGTCATTTCAAAAACCCACTCGAACACTCATAAACACCTGCAATGATCCGATTCGTTTTTTTAGTTTCACTTATCTATTTATCAAATAGTGAAGATTTCTTTCAAATTGCTGAATCTCTCCCGAATACGGGGTCAATTGAACCTCATGGTTGTTACAACTATGCTCCTTGTAAACAACCCAAGTCATCTGGTTTTGAGTCACCTATAAGCTGTCCTGCTGGACAGTGCCAATGCTACAATGGAACATCTGGCGAGTATTGTGAAACAGGTAGATCAATTGATTATAAACGAATTTTAAACTTTATCATATCAGGTGATGATTTATGTCAAACTGAGCCGTGTCTACCATTGGGTCCCAATTTCGCCTGCTATAACTCTCTATCATCCTATGAGTGCAAATGCAAAGATAATTGGACTGGAGATGATTGTGATATAGGTTAGGATTATCACTTACGCTTAGATCTCATGAAAATATTAAAGATGCTTCAACTGCTTGCCGACATGAGCCTTGTGTTAATGGCGTTTGTGAATCTAGTAGCGATTCTGATTATACGTGCACTAATTGTGGTGGAAAGTTAGGAAAAAACTGTCAATGTAATTTTCAACTGTTTTTCTCACTTTCTCAATGTTTAACAGATAATGATCCATGTGTGAGTAGTACGTGTGCCAATGGAGCAACTTGTCAAGTACTTTTCGACGGGCAATCATTTAAATGCCAATGCACACCAGGATTTCAAAACCGAAACTGTGACGCCAGGTCTGATGTTTATGGTAAGAACTATTTTCAACGTTCTTATGTTACGACTTCACAGAAAATCCGGCAACCAATTTGGGATGTATCGATTGGGATGATAAATTTATGCAATTCAAAGTTTGCTCGGACATTGAACCACCTGTGACACCAACGAAATGTGCCAAATGCTTGGAAACTCAAACAGATACTTCCTACAAGTTTTTTGGTTTGTTTTTCTATATGTAACTAGTTTGATAAAACATTATTTTTAGGTGTATCTGGAACTCTATGTAGATTGGGAAAAAATGTGAACACTTTGAATATGACTGTCCTTACTCCCGATGCGAAATGTAACACAAACTGTGGGTCAAGTGAGAAATGTGGAACAATTTCTGAAAGGATTTGGATTTACGAACATGTGTCTACTTGTACTGTTTTCCATCATTCTGAACAGACACCTGGTCTTTGTTCCAGATAAGGACTCAGAAACTACATTAGCATCAAAATGCTTGAATGGTGGTGTACCTTACGCAATAATCGATAAGACGAATGTGCAGAGTGGAACAAGATGTATTTGTCCAAAACCTTTCACTGGAGATCGATGTGAAACTGGTAAACAAATCAGAGAAAAAATGATTTTGAAAAGAAAAATCTCTTAGATTATCAGCCATGTGATAATGCAGATGTATGTAATGAAGGAACTTGTCAATACATAAACTATGAAGAAAGAACATTTGAGTGTGTTTGTCCATCCGACAGACATGGAGATAAATGCGATTGTGAGATTACAGAAAAAGTTGAAAAAAATATGTTTTTATTCATCTTACAGTAATCTTTGCTTGTGATGGAAATGAATGTAAACATGGATCATCATGTGTTGATACAAACAATAATGATTATAAATGTGAATGTTTACCATATTATTATGGACCACGTTGTGAGAGTAAGTATTACATGTTTTTAGACATATTATATGATCATTATAGATTTGAACTACTGCCAATATAATGATATGTGTGTTAACGGTAAATGTAAAAACACTGGAGACAACATCTTAGTTGACTTTCTCTGTGAGTGTGAGCCTGGTTGGGAAGGAACTTACTGTGATGAAGGTGTTCAGATATACATTTTATATTTAATATTCTTTTATTAAGATATTAATGATTGTGATCCTAACCCATGTATGTTTGATGGCATATGTACTGATAAGTTTCTTGGATTTGATTGTGACTGTGTAACTGGAACTGAAGGAGTAAACTGTAGCATAAGTATATTACCTGATTGACTGAAAATATAGATACGTTAATTGAATTTACAGATATTGATGACTGTAAACCACCACCGTGCAACACAAAAGATGAAGATGCTATATGCATCGATGGGATAAACGAATACACATGCAGTTGTTCTTCCTCTTGGACAGATGTGATATGTGATTTACGTAAGCGATCCTCAATACTTTTTTCACTATTGAATAATACTTTGATAGATGTGCTCATAAGAGATGTTCTGATCACGTTCTATGGTGAAACTTCTGATCGTACTATGCTTCCGGTTTGAAGGCGAAGAGTACTTACAATAAACTTAATTGTTTTTACAGTTATTAAATGATTTGATGAGTAATCCTACTCAAATCAAAGATATGGTTCCGTTTATTATCGGTATGCTGACTTATGAGGAACGAGTGGATTTGAGTTGGACTTCTGCTGAGTTGTTCGAATGGGTAGCATTTGAAAACAAGAAACTGGACATAGCGTTAGATCTATTATTGAAGCTGTGAGCCATCTTTATGTGGTTTCAGGAAAGATTTCGTTTGTTGGAATGATGTTGTATTAGGCAATTGCTTCACATTCAATAACTACAGTGATGGAAGACAATTTATGCAACGTTCTAGTGGAGAGTTTGGAGGTATATTCGAAGAGACTGAATGATAATTGATGGATTTTTTTGAGGATTACATGCACTGCTTAACATTCAATCGGCTGAAACGTTGCCATGGTTAGAAACAAGTGCTATTATGGTCTTTGTTCATGACAGAAAAGAATATATTTTCTCCGAATCTGTGCGATATAATGCTGAACCAGATAGTGCTATGCAGCTATTTGTATCCGATGTGAGTTGATGAAGAGATTGGGAATAAAATTTTAATGTTTTCAAGAAACGCTATGAGAGGTTAAGTGGTGTGTATGGAAAGTGTGTTAAAGATCCATCAGAAGTAGATGCTTACTTCTATGATGGAATGTATACAACAGACGTGAGCTTATAATAAATCAATAGCTTGTACGACTTTTATCACACAGGGGTGTCTTCGATCATGCTATCAGATCATGGTCAAAGAAAAATGTGGTTGTATGGATCCACGTTATCCTATTCCCATGGATGAGAAGTCTTGTCAAGTAGCTGACAGTGAGTCATGAAGCTCCATCATTTAATTTTTTCCAAGTGTCTTGCATTGAAAACGCTACTGCAACAGCAGGAGATCCAACTACCTGGCCCTGGTGTGTGTGCCCCCTTCCTTGTGGTAATCAACAATACTCTGTGCAATGGAGCAGATCAGGAAACAGTGATACGGTCTGTTTTAGTTTCTCAAAGTTTCATATTATTGTTTCTAAAGATGCCATCTTGCGGTAGTGCTTGTGACGCCAAAGCAAATGATTTGGTTCTTGTTTCTGTTTTCATGCGTGAAAACGAATATCAGACTTATGTAGAACAACCAGCTATGGATGTAAGCTATTCCAATCTATCCTTTCATATATGTTCGGCTTTTTTCAGCTCAATCGGTTCATTTCAAATCTGGGTGGTCTGTTAGGTGTGCTTATGGGCATTTCCATAATTTCATTCATCGAAATTCTCATAATGATTTTTACAGTTGTTTATTACTGTATATCCGGTTGATTGAGTTCAACTTGTACATAATGATTTATTAAACCTTGTATATATCATACCAACGAGCTGTAGAGTGCTAGTAGAGCAGGAGGGAATTATCCAGTGACATTAAATCATCGTGACCTTAGAACGACTTACAACCAACTGGATATATATACCTGGGGAGTAGCTGTCTTCAGCAAGGAAATGAAGGGAAAATTATGTGGATTACACCCTGAAAGTGAAGGTGCGCTAATTTAATTTTAATTTGAAAAATGAATGAAAGGTCTATGTAAATCAACAATTTGAATCAGAGGGCTGCATTTTAGAAAAGATTTGCCAAGTCTCCTGTTCTCATTCATATTTTCCTAATAAAAAAAACTTGGAATGAAAAAAACAAAAAGTCGAAAAGTTGCAAAAAATCATGGGGACTTTGCAAAGAGATGAAACAAAAAGTAATCGATGAGAGCATTCTTATTGATACTCCCCTGGGAATATGGTTGTTATTCCGACAAGTTTTCTAACCCCCCTCAGTCAAAAAAAAATATTTGAAAAAGGGACAATATAGAGTTGACTATGGGTTAGAATTAACATTCTTCCGATTCATCGATTTCTATCATGAGATCACTAATCATTCTCATTTTTGACATTTCCCTTAGAATTTACTTTATTGAACAAACAAGTATAAGTTCATTTGGTAATGAAAGTCTTGAAAATTATTTTCTGTCTAACCTTAGATTAGAATTTTAAATATGCATGAATAGACATCTCGCACTTGCTTAGGATTTCTTTTCTCTGAATTAAGCAACGAGGAAAATTTATTGTCAACTGGTTAAAGCAAATAATATATTTCGTCATCTTCTTCTTCTTCTTCTTCTTTTTCTTTTCCGGTTT
>CALQYR020007489.1:108115-123242 GCA_943334845.2 Auanema sp. JU1783 | reverse complement strand
TATATATATATATATATATATATATATATATATATATTATAACATATAACATATAATTAAGAGGTTGAAATACACATATCTACTTTCAATTGTTGAATTGATTGCAAATGACTGCAACAACCAAAATTATATTCGTAAAGAGTAAAATGCCGTCTGAAATAAATCTATTTCATATTCATTTATTCCTTCAAAATCTTACATCAAATTCTCGGCTAATTTGACATTGCAGCTGAAAGTTAAACAGAAACTTTCAGTTGTAATTTCAAATGAGTTGCGAATATTAATATATATACTAAATTATAAAAATCTATTTATATTTAATCAATATTGAGCTATTATAAATATAATTTTTTCTAAATTTATTCAAAATTGGCATATGAGAGAAGACTGAGAAAAAAAAAATATTTTTTCAAAACCAAGGTTACGGTAATGGAACTGATTTCAGCCAGTACGAATACGATTGCTGATCTAGCTGCCAAACGACAGAACCAAGTTATACAACGTCGTTCTAATCCTAGTAACTTCTCGACAGCATTCTCTAGTTCCCGGTATTTCAATTTAAATGTTAAATCTAGTCCTCTAAAACGCCGTATCAGAGGCGCTTGTGGTATATTCAATCCGTTACTGCTTGCCATTGCTCATAAAAGTCGAGAGATAGTCGACATACTATTACGCTACGGACATGATCCCAATCTTGTTGCGAAATGTACTTGTAAGGGATTCTGTCCTCTTGGAGAAACGAATTCTCTACAGTCTATTGCTAAGTAAGTATAGGCTCATGATTATTCTCTGTTTTATTTCTCTCATTTACTTATAGTTTGCGACATTCATCTATCACTCCTGAATCATGCAGCATCTGCCAGATGATCCGTACCAATTGCTTTTTTGGACATACACCTTTAGGCATAGCTGTTAAACTTCAAAACACAGAGTTCATTGCTTTGCTTATGGCTTATGGTGCTGATATTAATGCTGGTTACTATTTCATATCTTTAATAATATTCTAAATTGTGTCTTCTCATAGAGTCAGAAGATAGTGAAGGCAACTCTCCACTTCTTATATCTGTTCGTGAATCACCAGTTTCTTGGACATGTTTGCATGCTCTGCTACTATTTGGGGCTAAGTTTGTATTACATTCTAATTGTTTTGTATTTGTTCTTTGAAGAGTCGAACAGCGTAACTTACGCAATATTCGACCTCTTGATTTAGCTCCAGAGCTAAAGAAGTTACAAGCCGGCTGTGTAACTGATTTGTTCCGCTATGCTTGTGGTGAGCATTTAACTACAAAGAAAGTTCCAGCTGATAATGGTCAGAAATCAAGTTTCTTCAAATAATTACCTGTTTCATTTCAGTATCGGCTCAATCTGATAAAAACTCGGCCAAATTACCTCTTTCACCTAAGTATTCAGCTGCTCCTAGTGCATCGACTTCCAGTTTACTGGAAACAATGTCAACAAGAGAAGCCTCTAGACGTAAATCAATCATATCATTATCATTATGTAATAGTAAAACAAGAATATCACGTGATAGTAAGCTATATATCTTTATTTGTTATGTTCTTCATCCGTTAGATCCTGCTTTCGAAAATATGAGTTGGGAGCAAGCATGGGAGCTTCTACGGAAAATGGCCGAAAACCCTGAATGTATGCCTTATATCACAGTAAGTCGACATTTGAAACAGTTCAAAAGCTTTTTCATCTTTGAGGAATCATTTACTTTGCATATCAAATGTATTGGCTCATCCTCTGTAGTTACTGACAAAGATTTACTTGATTATCATATAACGGGTCTTCTTAGTAGGCTGATTTCGGTTATTTCAGAAATAATAGAATCCTTTAATATATTTTAATTATTGTACAGACAGCTGTGACTGAATATCAAGAATTGAGGGGTAGTGGGAAGAGAAAAATTGAATTTGTACACCATTTGACAATTATAACGAATGTATCGTTTATGCTAATGCAAAAGCCTGGTGGAGATCATTTGTTTGCTGCTCTCAGTGCATTGAACAAGGTATAGAGAAAGCATAAAATATGGTATCGCTCTGTTTATTTCATTATTAGATTGTGGATACTGGTTTAGTGTTCGATTTGTTCTCATTTAATGAGTTGGCTCTTTTCTCATCTAAACTACTTGATCGAAACACCTTCAAACGTATTGATTCAACAGGTATCTGAATGAGTACTTTACTCTCACAGAATATGTATGAAAATCTTCAGAATCAATCGAATTGGACGAAAAACTAGATGTCCATGAAGAACAAATTACATTACAAACGTAAGAGTATCCCAATATGTCTGATTCACTGATTTCTTGCAGACCTGGTTGTCCTTGTCCTACGAGTGCAACACAAGAAAAAGTTACACCTCCTAAGAGAAAAGAAGATTTACAAAACAGATTTCTGGATATGGATCCTAAGCAAAGTAAAAACAGCTCGATCGAACTGCAGAAACAAATCGAATATCATTATAGTCCTGCAAACACTCAAAACAGCGATCTGTGAAAGTCAGAACCGGGGAAGAGTTTATTGCTCACCGGCGCATCGCTTTCGACAATGTGTTCATCACTGTCCTCAAGTTCTTCTGGGACGTTTCCTTTTATTCCTCACTCACTTCAAGTATGAAGCAGAACTTGCTTATAATGGAATTTTCTTGTTTTTCTTAGAAAGTTCCGAATTGCTTTATCTGAAAAAACGATTCTCAAGTCACTAATTGCTTTGTTGGATCCTTCTATGGACCCAGTAAGTACAACTCACTATTTCAGCTTCAATCTTTTTTTATTAAGCAATTGCTATGCCTTCTTTTACAAACCTTGTCGCTTATTGCACTCGATCTCAAAACTCATCCTCAGCTCATACACGACCAAGTTGATGATGTTCTAGTACAGATGCTTCTACCAGCCGATGATTGGTTATTGTACTTCTGCATCCTTATGTTTAATTGTTTGTGTTAAAGGTATTATACAAATCAAAGCACTAAATATGGACATTTTGTTAAACAAAATGCTGCAAGGATTCTCATTTATATGGGTCTTGGTGATCGGATTGGGAATCGAGTCAACTTATTCAGCTCAAGTATAATATAAACTTAATATTTTACTTAACTCTCAGTTTTCTTCTTACAACAAACAAGATTATACAATCTATAATTTTCCAGCATCTCATGCACATGCAACTCCCAATGAAGATGCTTACATATGTGAAACATGCACACTGCCACGAAATATGTTGAGTTTTGCCAAATGCTCTATATCCGTTGAAGGAATAGTCATTAAAATGTTAAATGAAGTGAAAGAAGTAAGTTTGATTCAGATGAGAATTCAGACTTCTATTTTCTCAGTTTTTCAAACAAAGCAGTGGTTTCTTCAATATTCCTGAACAAATAAAAGAAGAAGCATCTTCTCCTCCTCTTAAGAAGACTCCATGCATAACGGTTTAAAGCTTTATAGGACCATATTTGTCATTTTGTTATTGCAGGAGACGAAACCGGCTCCTTCTTACGCTCATCATTACAAAAAAAGATTCGAGAGCACCGGATCCTCCAATCAACACCACGGTGATGAAAAACGTCATTCATCAAATGAAGAAAACATCCTAAAGCTACGACCGATGCATAAACTTAGTAGGATTTATTTCGAATCAAAACAACTGTTAAACTATTATTAGATAATCATCAGAGAGAGTCAGAAGATGATGGTCAAAAACCGAACAACGATAACTGTACGGCTAAAGTTTATTTCTTGAACTCTTTAGACGCTCTGAACTGCCGACTGATTCAACTAGGTCTTATATTGGATCCTGTTTTACTTTTAAGAGTATTACTCCATAAAGTATCCTGGGATTTAGGTAACTCATCATACAGTAGTTTGTGATTGTTGGGTTATTTACAGGATTATTTACAAAAAACAAAATAAGTAGAGATACGTTGAAAAAACCTCAGAATCTTAGAGCTCAATCTAGTTGTAGTCTTGGAGACAACATGAAGTAAGATCAGCAAACTGTTAAACTAATGCTTAAAAACGTTACAGTTCGTTTTGCAAATCGAAATCTTTTGATCGACGAGAAATAATCAAACCGGAGAACAAAAACTTCCTAAGAGTTTCTGGAGGTTCTCGGGGTTCTAAGAGAGTGATTGATATGAGAAGATCAAGGTAAACCGTCAACGCAGTACATTGTAGAATTTTATGATTGTTTTTAGCTCAGTAGAGATATTACGAACAAAAAGAGCTAGTGGAGGATCGAAAGAGAATAAATTGAGAGAACGTAGACGTCGTCTTGGTACAGATGCAAGCAGTGGGTCGGGCTCTAAAAAAACGGCTTCATCATCATCGAACAGTAAAAAACATCTGCCAAAATATATTCAATCTCTCTTCCGAACAAGAATGGGAACTGATCCATGTAAGAGATCTTCAAGAAGCAGTAAGTTCAAAAATCTACTGTTTTCAATACAAGACCATACTGTAGAAGAAACGGATTCATCTGGTAGTGACAATAGTGTGGATGAGTTCACCAGAGAACTACAAAACTATCCAATGACTAAACGAGAAACAGAACATTTAGCCACCAAATCACTTGCTCAATTAGAAATAGAAAATAAGAAAATTGGTTACACTTATGTACCAGAAGTTGAAGTCGAAGGTGCCTCACCCCCTCGGTATTTACAGATAGTTGTCAATACTAACTATATATTTCTAATTCATAGATCTCCTGCACTACTGCTTGAAGAAGCTCGTACATATCTTGGAGAAAACTGCCGAACAGCCAGTCCCCAAACCCTGCCAGGAATCCCACAAGTTATTATTATTCTATTACATAGCATACTTTTGTGTTTTGAAGATTGAAATCAGAAGAGCTTCAGCTCTTTCACAGTTCGAATTTGGATATTTTGTTAATCCTCCCGAAACTAATCGCTCAACAGAGGTTGTTATAAACAAAATTCTCTGAAACGTTATCATGATTCTTAGCATTCTGATTGCGCACCTTTACTTCAAACAAAAAACTACAATTCAAGCAGGAAGAGCTCGGATGGTTTTTGATGACATTGCTTCTAAAATCATATTTTGTATCTAGAAACATCTATTGGCGGGTGGTCGTCTAGGGCCTCTTCAGTTATGAGTCGTCGTTCATCTCGATCAAGTAATGGGCAAAGACTTTCAACCTTTTCCGGAGGTATAATAATTCAACTTGTCTCCTGAGATCTCAACATATTGACGTTTAGGAACTAGTATAACTTCCGATAATTCTGGTCCTTTTTTATTCAGCTTCGCTGTGAGGAAAAGAGCTTCTACTATTGGTACTCGCTGCCCAGTTCCTAGACGGGCTCTTTCTCGTAACTCAGGAGAAAGCTTAAAAGTTCCTGAACATGAAGTAAGCTGTAAGAAGTAACATCTTTTACTAGACTATTTGAAGAGTCCATGCCATGTACTCCCCATCAATGAAATGTCATCTGATTTCCATTGCATCAGACAAATTATTATAAATTTGCTTGACAACTATCCAGGAAGGTTGCAATTTTGGTTCGATCACTTATTTTGATTAAGTTGCAATTACAGTAGTAGTGACATACAAGCCACCATGCGAGAATGTGCAGAACTACTTAGGATGGTGTTGAACTCAGCTCAGCATCCAACTGTTAAGCAATGGTAGAGGATTAATTGAGTTATAGGTGTGTAAGAAAACTATTAAAGGTGTGCGGAGATACTTCATATTGTGGCTGAGCATCTGGTCAATAAAGAAGCTGAAGAAATGGAAACTATGGATAAGATCAACGAAAAGTTTTTTGATGTAAGAACAGGGTCCTCAATATAGTATATTTCTTCAAACTACATTTAATGTTTTAATATTAACTTCCTTTCAGTATCAAGAGCAAATTATCTCTGGCACTTTACCATGCCAGAAAGATGAAGCCACATTTCTGGCAGCAATTCAGCTATGTATTGAAGAGCAGTGGCCGAAAAACAGACAACAAGCTGCATTGAGAAGGAGTATTGCAAGAACAGATATCGGTAAGAATAACGATAATCAGGAAGAAGCAGAAAATTTTTTTTAAAGTCCAAGTCAAGGATATGGTAGAACATATAACTCTAGCTCCATGGACAGAAAACGAAGAAGGCCGAACCAGTTTAGGTTCTGTGCTCCCA
Organism: Auanema sp. JU1783; assembly: GCA_943334845.2. Classification (NCBI taxonomy): domain Eukaryota; kingdom Metazoa; phylum Nematoda; class Chromadorea; order Rhabditida; family Rhabditidae; genus Auanema; species Auanema sp. JU1783. The sequence goes on along the minus strand of CALQYR020007489.1, from coordinate 117,103 downwards.
AAATTGACAGCTCCAGAGAGGGCAGCAGTTGCTGCAGCTACGATTGTGCCACCACTGAGCGATGCATCAGCTTCACTGATTTCGAACACATCACCTATTCTCCGGCGTGGCCCACCAGCGATCACAGAAGAAACTAGACGGGATGCGCGTAGTCGCGTAGGGAACACTTCAGCCATAAAATGTTTATCTGGACCTGAGCATTTATTGCCTAGAGAGGTTATTGGAATCAAGTTTTCTGTTTTAAAACCTCCACCGGTGTTAAAGATACAGAATCAATGCTTGCCCCCAGCTCTTCGTGGTGATATAAGAGCAATAAAGCAAGTAAAGGTGAGAATCCCGATATCAAAGCTCTATTTATTTACAACACTATTTTCAGCACAGAAAACGGAAAGTTTTTCATAGTCAAGTATACGACAGCGAAGTTCAAATTAAAAAACTGTATATTCAAGTAGGAAACGGAGAGTTCACAACCAGACAAAACATTTATAGACTGTCAAACGATTGCCAGCTTATGACTGCCGGGTCTTTCAAGTTAAAGAATTGGTTCATGGCAGTACATTGAGAAAGGTGAGAACATTGCGAACATTTGAATTATAGGAAGCGTCAAAACGATATTTCTTTTATATAGTTTGCGATTTTGTTTCAAATTTCTCTCTCATCGTTCCAAAACAGTCTCCCAGTTTTGTAGTTCGTGACAGATGGATGGGATGATATAGATATCTTAGAGTCAAGGCGTTCGTTACAGACATTAAGACTACTTTGTGTCTCTACAAGAACGCTTACATTATTAGATGGAACAACAAAAGTAATATTACGTAGACAACCATCAGCCACGTTATTGCAATGGCGTGTTGGAGGTGGTGTCAACAAGCATCAGTTGTTATTAGAATTTCGTGGAACTAAATGGCAACTAATAGGTTAGTTGAATATAACAAGAAAAAGAATCATAAATATGTTTTCCATACTTATAAGAACGATAAAATCTCACAAATGATCATTCGTGCAGATAAGAACTTGATTTCACTATCATGTTTTTCATTTTAATAGTAAAGTATAATAAAAACCCATGAATTTCATGAATTTTAGGATTTTTTTGTCTTTCGACTCAAACTTAACTATCGTTTTTAAGCTCCTTCCGCTACAGCACTAAATGCTGTTGCTATGAGTTTATGGGAAGTTATGCAATACACAAACTGCGAACAGATTCAGCAAAGTTTTCGGAACATGATTCAACCTCATGTAGCCAATAATAAACCAGGTATAATAAACGATTTCTTGAAGAATTAGCATATTCATAATATCTTTTGAACATATTATGATTATCTAAAAAATGTTCTGTTTAAGGTTTAGTGAAATGTAGAATCAAACTTTCGTTTCCCCTTAATTCCTTAATCATTGATGTACAAGACTAAGGATGTAAAAGTCAAAACTCTAATATAATCTAATACAACACGTCAAATTGATTTATGTTCACACTCATCTTCTTCTTGCATTAACTAATGTCGATTTTAATCAAATGTTCGTAGTTGGAGAGAAAGAACCAATTTTTTTATTTGGTCAAAAAAACTACAATTGTATTGTTAAGGCCGAAACTGGGCGACTCTATCAACTACTTCTCATTTTGCTGAAGTTTCTCAAATAGAATCCATGTTCCGCATTGAACTGGAGAGATTACAAAATTTGCTAAGTTTTCCAGAAGAAGTAGCCTATGAGGTAATATCATTCATATCTTTCATACTATTTCTATTCGTTTCAGTTGTCTCAAACAGAGTATAAACTCTTTTACTCAGTCAATCCTATCGAATATGTGAGATATGTAAGTTGTGACCTAACTTCGATACCAGTTAAAGAAAATCCAAGTAATGTATGTGATTTGGTCAAAAGACTAAGCGAGGTAATTTTCAAAACATAGCTAAGAATATATTTATTGTTCTCATTTTTTTAGGTTAGTTCATGGATAACACATTTGATCATTTGCCAACCATCTCATGAAGAACGGAAAAATATGCTATATGCTATCCAGAGGGTTATTGATGCATCATGGATTATTGGTTAGAAGTGAAATTGAGTTTATTTAATCAATTTTTAAGGTAATGTGAATGGAGCAATTGAACTACTCATTGGACTTAAATGTGATAAACTACGTCCTTTTTGGTTATCACTACGCGATGATGAGAAAAAACATTGCGACGAGGTGAAGAAATGCATACTGGCAAGAAACAATTGTATTTTCAAGCTCTGTGACAAATTAATGCCTTTGTTGAACTCTGAGCCTCATTCCGATTACATTTCTTTGGTGAAAAAAGCGCTCCGTATGCCTCAAAGTAGAATTATACCATTTTTTGGTGTTTTTCTTAGGTCAGATAATACATTTTGTATTGTACTTTGAGCTATATTATTACAGAGATCTTTATGCGATCTCACACGAACTACAAGATATTGTTGTGATCGGGAACGAAGATCAAAAATTGCGGCTAGAGGTCAGCTGTTCGAAAAATGGCGCGGAAAAATGATCTGTTCTTCCAGTTTCTTTATGACTACAACTCAGAGGACCATTTCTGTTCCAGTATTGGAGTGTGCGGTCTTTTGAACTCAGAGAAAGTCAACAGCGTTGCTACAGGTATGCAAAATCACAATATATTCATCAACTTTTTTCAGTTCTGGGTAACATTGAAATATACCACAAACATCATCGTAGCTTGTTGTCCCGCGTTGATGAACAGATCGGAGAAGAAGTTCTTAGTGAAGATGAGTCTAAACGTATAGAACCAGTAGGTGACAGCTCTGATAAGAATCTTTTTCAGCTTATGAACCAATTGTCATTATTCCTGGGGCTGCCCATGGAGTATCACTTTGTCAGGTCAACTCATCAACATTCGACTTGGATTTTCTTCAAAGGATGCATCATGGGACAACTGTCAGTTTGAAATACAATTCCAATCATTTACAATTGTAAACTTTCTTCAAGTTGATTCAATTCGATCCTGAGAGTGGTCGAAGCTGCATGATTATGCTGTACTTGGATGCCAGCAACTCTTCCATATATTGGCGTCGCTCAGAAGTCATTCCAGTGAACGGAGGAAAGCTTAACAAGGTCTCATTTTAGTTTTTGTTTGTTTACAACGCTTTTGAAGGTCGATCAGTTGTCCAAGTCTGCAGCAGCAGCTCTGTCCGCCACAATTGAAAATCATAAGCATGGCATCTGGACGTTTCCGCCGCAGCCGAACGTTGTTAATTTTGGAGTGGAAGAGGGAGAACTCAAACTCTTATTCATGAAAGATATCGAGAAAGTGGATGGCTATTTATATGATATAGAGGTTACCTTTAACTATTGCATGGCTATCATCGAACAACCCTATTCAGAGTATTTATCGACGTCACCATGGTGAAGAGATGAATGCTCCCATATTTGGCTTTAAAATATGCTACAGTTTATCGTTTGGAGTTTGTGATCACTTGTTTTTCTTGGCACCAATGGCTACTTCTAATCTTTGGATTGATGGTTTATCGAGGGTAACTGTTTGCATATAGACTAAAAATTCGTTTTGTTAATCAGATGAACACCCTTTTCCATTCACAGTTTGATTACGTCGATCGTAGGATGATGTGGCTTAAGCAACTGTACCTTCAACTATACCGTGAAAGTACTCCAGATCCTGATAATCGAAGGCATCTAGGACCGAAGCCTTACGAAGCTTTGCAAGCATTTGGAGGAAGAGTTGAGCACTGGAAAGGTTTAGGTCTTGCTCAATCATGCTACAAGCAAAATGATTCACTGAATTCGAGTGAGAATGGAGGGGGAGCCAAGAGCAGGTAAGTATATAAGATATGATTTATCCCATCATTGATTTTATCAGATTCAAAAATTTCAAGAATGCTGTGCAGAGAAAATTGCTAGGCACTTCAAGAGAAACAACTCCACCTCCCAGCGTTGTCCAGTATTCAGTAATGGACTTTTTCACTCGGGTCAACGAAATAAGTTCTAAAGTGAGGCCACCATCGCTCAAATCACAAATGTCACTGCAATCTGGAACTGCCAACGGCTCTGCCTCTCTATTGAAACCCAGATGTGAAACTGCAATAAGCGAGCCTTGCGATAATGAAAGCGTTTATACTCCTAGAAGTAGAACACCAACTAGCAGTTCATATGGAGGTAAGAAGCTTAACTCAAGCGTTTTAGGCCTACATTATTGGCTACAGGTAAATCCCTTGGTGGAAGATCAGTGCGTTCATGGCGTTCGCGAGGAGGCGAAACTCCGAACAGTGGTTCTGTAAGCAGTAGTGGCCAAGTATCTAATTTGGGGTCACAGCTTAGTGGACCGACTGGTAAAGAGATTCAAGAGAAATCAATGAATTTCCATGAGTTTGTCGAAATGTATAAGCTCATGATAACGAGAATGAGGAAAGAACTGCGGTAACTGTTTGATTATCACCTGACTTCACATTCTCTCTCTCAGAGATCTCTTCAATGATTTCATAGCTTCTAATGTTACTTACAACGTGCAGCCGAAAAAAGATTATGCTCAAAACAAACTAAGCTCGCAGGAGTGGGCAGATGTCTTTCTTCCAAACGGTATATTTTCATTCTCGTCAAAAACTATTACATTATTTTAGTTTTTCTCACAAGGAACTGTGAAGCTGAACCATATTTTATGGATGAGAAACAGAGAAAGATTTACAACGCAATGGCTATTGCTAGCATCAATAGGTTAGTTTGTCAAATAGGCGGTATATATGTATATTTTAAGTTCTTATGGATTCCTGGATACTTCCCGAACAGCACTTATGACAGCGAGTGTTTTCAAAATATTCATTAATACACAACAGCTTGAAAATCTCGACGACGATGCTGTGATTCAGCTCATACAGTTACATGAACCAGATGCGTATTTGAGATCTCGCAACCAGTTGTCTTTTGAAGGATTCTTCCGATATCTTACTGATCCAAATAATCTAGCATTTTCCTTCGATGAGGGAGCATACAGGGATGAAGACCTTCAACATCCCTTATCGCACTATTTTATAAATTCAAGTCACAACACATATATTACTGGGCACCAGCTTAGAGGCCTTAGTAGTCCAGAAATGTATCGTCAAGTACTGTTAACTGGATGCCGGTGTGTGGAACTGGATTGCTGGGATGGTGACGATGGTTTCCCAGTTGTTTACCATGGACATACGCTTGTTACCAAGATATCTTTGCGACAAGTTCTCGATGCCATCAAGAAATCAGCTTTTGAAAAATCTGATTTACCAGTAATACTATCAATTGAGAACCATTGTTCTGTGGAACAACAAGTTTTAATGGCTCAGATGTTTCGAGTGAGTTTGAACTATATTAACTTTGACATGATGTTAAAATAGGCTGTGTTCGGAGATAGTCTTGTCACAAATTTTCTGTATGAAGAAGATTTTGCCGATCACCCACGTTTACCGTCACCACTTCAACTGAAAAACAGGATCCTTATCAAAGATAAGAAAATAATTGGTCTGTTATTGTTATATATTAATTTTTTCCATCAATGTTTCTCAGAAGATCTATTTCCGCCTTTGCCATTATTAGTATGCAAGGAGCCTCTCAATCTTGTGGCGAAAATGAGTTTGGAATCGAGGTAATTATTTAATGTAGGATAGATTATATTGGTTTGCAGTAGTAGCTGCTCTGATGATTCCTCCGAAGATGATGGAGAATATGGAGATGAAGCCGATAAAAATTCTTCTGACAGCGATAATTTCTGTGTGTTTTAGAAAATTAAATGTAAACTCGAGATTTTTTTAAGGTCACGAAAACGATGATAAGAAGAAGAAGGAAGAAATGAGCAATGAAAAAATGAGTGAACAAGACCTTTTAGTTGGTCAAGAATGTGCGGAAGAAGGAAAAAATTTCTTTTTTTCCAAGGTGAACTGGGCAGGATAGAAAAATTATATCCTATTTTAGAGCAAAACCCAAGTATCACTCCGATCAGAAGACGAGTCGATTGTTTCGCAAGGACCTTTAGGGACATCAGGATCATTTAGTGGTCGCCCAACAACGCGTCCGAAATCGAGCAGCTTTGGTTCGAATCAAATAGCTCCTGTTTGGTCAGATCTGGTTATTTATCTGCAGGCTTCAAAGCACAAAGTTATCTTATAAAATAACAGAGTTTTGAATTTTTTTACCTCAGGCGTTCCCTAAAATGGAAAATGGAAACCCTACCATTACATTGGGAATAACACCATCTTCTATAAGCTCCACCAAGCTATTAAGATGTAATCAAGCAACTACTCAGGTGAATCTAATCATTTAATTAGCAACTATTGTAAACTCTGATGTCAGAATGGAAGCAATCTCAGCACACCAACATCTCTTTCTAGAGCAGATTCAAGTCAACAACTCAATAGGCCTTTTATGTTAAACTGTCCGAACGCTAATGCCTCATGCTATAAGGTTTCAAAATTAGTAGGAATTCGGAACCAGAGATAATTCTGCTGCAGGTAATGTCTCTAAATGAAACAATCGTCAAAAGATTAGTGAAGCGGGGATCCTCGAAAAGTATTCAATATACCAAAGAGCATGTGAGTTGTTCTTCTCAGTTATCTCAAATCGACTTTTCAATAGATGGTTCGTGCCTACCCATCTGCTAAACACTATGACTCTTCGAACTTCAGTCCCATCAGTTGTTGGATCCACGGAATGCAGGTGAGGAGTAATAACGTGATCCAAGAGAACTTGCGTTACTTCTAGATGGTCGCGTTAAACTACCAAACGCCGGACAAAGCGATGGCTCTTAACTATGCCATGTTTGAAGAATCTCAAGATAAAGGGTTTACTTAACAGCGATTTTCTCCAATTTCTTTCTCTTTTTTTTGCAGATATGTTTTAAAACCAAGAATAATGTGGGATGACAGTCATGTTCTTCACAACCAATTTTCACCTCTTCAAACGAGGCGTTTATCAATGCATACGGCATACATTCTGCATCTAAATGTGATAAAAAATGAGAGGTCAAATTTAAAATTCAGATTCAGATTATTTCTGGCCAATTTGTTTGGCCTGGTAATTTTAATGGCGCTGTGCACCTGGAAGTTGAATTGCATGGTTTGCCGGTGGATTGCGTCAAAGTAAGTCATTCGATTATTATCTAAAAAGTGTTGCTTTTCAGGAGAAGCTAAAGGTTTCACAGAAGAACACAGTCAATCCTGTTTGGAACTTCAATATAACATTCAGAATAATTTTTCTTGATCTGTGCTTTTTGCGCATTTCGATAGTAGAAAGGTTCAATTTTCGCAATGCCTTCCAATTTTTTATAATTCTTTTCTCATTTCAGCACAAACAATCGAATGGTTAGCCAGAGATGTGTACCTGTCAAAAGACTCCGTCCTGGCTACCGACATTTACCACTGAGAACGCAAATGCTGCAAATGTCTGATTATTCATCTATTTTCCTGCAGTGAGGTTTTCTTTCAAATTTGCTTATGTTAAATATTTCTAGTACTCGTTTCGAACAAGAGGATCACATTTATCTGTATAACGATGAAGAACTACAAGATATGAAGTCGCAAGAATTTCATTCTGATTTGGTGGGAAACACAACAATTCAAACAGCATTAATTTTGTGAATTCTAGAACACTCATCGGTTTAGTTTCAACGTGTCAAAGAAAAAAGTGTATGTGCTTCAAGTATTCATCACATTCCGGAAGAATAGATATGTTTCTGTTCATTGTTGTGATGAAACAACCGTGAGAACAGCAATTCGACAGGTAGTGAGGGTCAATATGAAAATCAGTTTTTCCTGTTCAGGCTTTATCATTAACCGGGAAAAAAGCAATAGCTGATGATTTTTTTTTGGTCGATGAGCCGATTCCCAATCAACCATCGAGCGATTCTCAGTCGGAAACAAAGGTTCTGAAACATCACCGAACGGAATGAACAATTTATTGATTTAGGTTCTACAACCTGATGATATTGTTATGGAGTGTGTAACTGGTTGGAATGGTCTTCAACGACGTCTTGCGTTGAGGAAGAAAAACGTAATGCCTTCAGATTTGAACTGTGTTCACACTTCATTTCAGGACACTACCACGGCGTGGATAGAGAGGGCACTCATAACTTCAAAACTTAAAAGTGGAACAATCAGTTTACCTCATTCTAAGCTCGATGTCAAAAGCGCATCAAGTTCGCAATTACACGGAAGATCTTTCGATACTGAGATAAATGAACATCTAGACGTCTTTGACGGTTAGTTTACAATTGCATTATAACATACAACCTTTGAAGGGCTAAAACCACGTACTCGATCGATGGGAGATACTTTTTTGGTATGTGTGCATAATGTCACTGAAGACTTACCATATTCAATACTGAGAACAAGTGTTCATTCAACAGCGAACGACATAATAAAACAGGTAATATTATGAATCAACGTGCCTAGCACTTAGTTCTCCTAGATATTGCTGAGGACGAACCGAGCAACAGCTGATGAAAACGAATTTGTTCTCGTTGAAGAGACAAGACATAATCTCAATGACATGCAGTCATCATGTGAGTCGATGAATCTTGTGTAACATAAAGAATGAATTCTTCCAGTTCCTCCTCCTCCAGCGAATGCAGTTAATAATCAGATCAATATTCGCGTACTGTCAGCAAACGCGAACGTTTGGCATGTGCAAACTAATTGGCAAAGCTTGGGGAGATTCGTCATGAGAACACGTAAGCAGCAGAACAGCTCATAACTGCTTTGTAGCTTCAGTTTGCAAACAATCTAATTTGTGAGAATAAAGTGTTACCCTATATCCCCTGTAATCAATACAAGCATTAATATCCACAAATACTCTTTATAAGCATATCATACCTTTTTATTTTCTTCTCAGAAGCATGAGAATGACCTGAAAGCAGAGAATCTAACGCTCACAGACATTCCATCTACTCACTATTCATAAAATTATAGATAAATATGCAAGAAACATCATCATCAGACAGTATTCTTTCGATTGAGAGTACTGGCATG
>CALQYR020007489.1:61407-75297 GCA_943334845.2 Auanema sp. JU1783 | reverse complement strand
CAAGAAAATGACCTGAAAGCAAAGAATCTCATGCTCACAGACCTTAAATGTACTCACTATTCATTTAATAACCGAAAACTATACCAGAAAAGTCTTCATCAGACAGTATTCTATCGATTGAAGTTTCAAAACTGTGAATACATTGGTTTTTCTTCAAGTCACTGATAATATTTCGGGAGAATAAAGAAGAAATGAGTATGAGAGTGTGCGGAAGAGGAAAGATTTGAGATGATAGTAGAATGAATGAATAAAACTTTATTTTTTTCACTTTTATGTACTCATACAGCATACTGAAAGTTGGTAAGAAAGTGAGACAGAGAAAGAGAATGAGAGCAGTTTCTGTTTCACCGCTAATTCCCGTCATAGCTCAAATGTAAGATCGCAATTATTCGTTTCTCTATAGTTTTATGAATTTTTGAAGTTCAGTATTCTGTTACTGATATGCTCTGTTTTATTGTATACAATATGAAACTTTCTGCTGAGCAGTAGATAAGAAGCTAATCAGTTAGGGTTTTTGAGACTTCTAGCTTTATACAATTTTTTTTGCACTTGTACTGACATTTACCATCTCTTAAATGAACCTCTCTTCAACTTTGAGAATGTATTTTATATACCTATCCCATGTCTGTCTTTTTCCAATGTTTTTTTTAGAGTGTCACACGAATATAATCGATAATCAACTACTAGTCGGCTATAATCGACTAATGACGTCACTGCGACTTGCGGTTCAACTTTCAACGAGCATGCCAAAACTGACTACCGTAATCGAATATTATGAAAGAGTAATTGAATATTAAAATAGTCGACTATCATAGTTTTAAGTTTGAATATATTAAAAAAAAAGCTTTTTTGTGAATTGCAAGCGCGCTCTTTTGCGAAAATTTACAAGTAAGATATGTTAAAAATAGCCAGTTGAGAGTTGAAATACTCGACTACAACAGTCGACTACTTCCAGCAATAGTCAACTTAGTCGAAATCAACTATTTCTAAAGAGACCAAAATAGTTGGTATTCAAAAGTAGTTGAAAAGCGATTTTTCGTGACACACTTTTTTTTTCTTACAGTACGCAAAACTACGATAGTTCATTTTACTGTTACTGTGTTACAAGCGTCGAGCGTCGTATGATTCTTTCTCTGTTTACGTATAACAATCTAACAACTAGAGGCTTAAATTGTTTATTCATAGTCAATTTATACGTATGATTGTACTATTACTGCTGGCAATCAGTTTTATTTCATTTTTTCTCGAGTTTCCAGATAGAATGTTTGATTTTTTGAAGGATGACAACTTTCTTCAGCTTACTTGTCATGTGAACTCGTTTTCACGTCAGGTAATAGTAGTTTTAGAAATTTGAACACGTTTTCTTTTTTTAGAAATTGACATCTTCTGTTTTCGCCGAATTGATGCAGAACTTCTATGATTTAGGATGGATGAGAGGGTCTGGAGGAGCTATGGGTTGCTTACAAGAAGAATTGTTGTTCATATCTCCATCTGCATTACAAAAAGAAAGAATAATTAGGTCGGCAACAACTTCATCCAAATTCATCTTCATATTATAGCGATGATCTGTTGATATATGACGTAGAGAAGAAGACAGCAGTACAATTGCCTAAGGACACTCAACCGTCGTCATGTGCTCCTCTGTTCAGTCTTATAATGAATGCAACTGGTTTGAAGATTTTATTTACCTATGAGCTTGTACACGGAATCTTAAGGATGTTCTACTGTTATTCATACTCACAGCTCTTCTGCTAACTTGATAACTCAACTTCTTGGTAATTCATGTTTCTATGAAATTTCTCATCAAGAGTACTTAAAAGGTTGTGTTTGAAAATGCCAAATTTCATTAAACTCTGTTTCTAGGAGTTTGGAATCCTTTCACTGGTAAAACACTTGCGAACACAGATACGCTATCTATTCCAATTATTGATAACAAACCCAGTGAAATTGAATTGATTGTACTATCATTTGTGATTCCAACATATTATTGATTGTTTCATATTGTAGAATGATCTCTCCAGTATTCTCTCAGAACCAATTTGTTCTTGCGCAGTTCTCGTCAGGAATCACGGACTCTTTGTTTGGGGTCCAACCTGGGAGCAAACGAAAATAACGTCAGTTCAGACGAATGACATAATTTGTACAATTTTTTAGAACTGAGTGTATTGAGTATCTCTTGGAACTATCGATCCAGATGAAGCGATTCGGAATTTCTTTGGTGAAAACTGAGAACAATGACGACAAGTGTCATCAACAACCCAACTATCAATCAACATTCCTCACATGAATTCAAAAAAGTTGATTTTTTTCATGATATTCTCTCCTATTGGTTAGTTTCTTAGTGTAATTTACAATAGGTTCTACTTTCATGGAGTTGTAAGTGTTCTAGTTGATCATTATGCTTCGTATTGTTACTTGTTGATTTACATATTGTTAAAGTTTAAATTAAACAATAAAGTTCATTAGATAGTAGTAGATAGTAGACATGACAACAATCACACAGTTGCTCCAGTTGAACAAGACGCACGCGTTGGGCAAAATCGGTAGGGTAATGAGAGTGACGCGCGAGCAGAGACGTAAAGGAAAGCGAGAGATAGCCAATATCGCATTTTTCCATTAACCTTCGTGAATAGAAAAAGTTTTATTTTGCTTCTGTGTTCGCGGTGATTTCGTGAATTCCCACCCATAATTACCATTGTTATTTTCTCCGCAACTTAGAGTTTGTCAACAACTATTCGTACTTTCCCTCTCTTTTTCGAATTAATCGAATATGTTTACAGAGTGCAACAATTAATTCTTTGTTTTGAAATACATTTGTCTATCAAAATGGCACAAGGGATCCGAATCAAAATGATGGATAAGGACATTGAATTAAATTCGCCGGGCAATATGCTCGCCAAAAACTCCGTCAAATCCGTTTTGTTACTTCCCGATGATGCGGTTGTTTCGATGTGGTGTGAAGTAGATGGCCGCCGAAAATTTTGTCGGTAAGTTACATTTTAAATTATTTCGGATTGTTTCTAAGCTAATTTAGAATGAATGAAACTGGCACAGCGTTTTTCCTGCCTAACGGTTGACGAGATTTGCCATTTTTGTCGATTCGGACAGAGCACAGTCCTGATCTTCAACAGTTTCACCGACTCTTATGAATTTTTGACCAGATCGTATGACATTTATAATAAATGATCGATAAACAATAATTTAGGAATTCCAAAAGTGATGATGGAATGGGAAGACCGTGTATTCATGGCTTTCGAACAAAATGATTCCTAAGGGTGTGGAGTCCTGATGTCTGATCGAAAGATTTCGACGGCTGCCCTATTTGTCCTTCAAGCTTAACGAATGTTATCTTGTCGAAGGATTACAAAATCGAAGCTTTTTTTTGAATATTATAGGACTATATTTTCAGAGTTATCCGAATGGCACTGTGACTGCGCGACCGTCTGTTACACAAGGAGTTATCGAAGAAATCATGGATGATCACATTCATTTCAGTCAGATAGATTATACTTCATTGGTTTATCATCATTATTTTTAATAATTAATGATAATAAAATAGATTTTTCAGTCAAAACTCCCGGATCAAGGCGCGGTTATTCTGGTGCTCCAGTTTTCAGCAATTTTGGATGTTTGGCGCGGGTTTTGCTCGGTAGTACTTCCGGTGTCCATATTGATACTACGATTCGTGAATGCTCGGCTTTATCGGCAGAGCAAAAATATTTGCGAAGTGCATTTATTAGACTGAATTTTTAGCTTCAAAGATAATACCACGTATTGAATAAAATCGACATCCTTTCACATCCACTGATTTTTCAATAAGTGTGATAATGAGCACTTTTTAAGACTTTCAAAACTTACTAATTTCACATTTTCATTAAGAAAGTGTTGTAAATGAGGTGATTCTCTGTTGTACTTTGTAGTCTGCATGATCGTTGCGTCTTTCTGGATATAATCGTTAGATAAGTGATGAATGAAGTATATAATATATCTATATATATGGCAATTGATTAACAAATGCAATAAAGGAAAATCATCTCATTTACCTTCTCTTGTATCATTCTCAACAATGCCTTTTTAAAGGTCATTCTCGAAGAAAAAAGCTACGCAAGTTGAAAGCGTTATTGATTAATGAAGTTTAATGTTTTTCAAGTTTTTCAAACACATTACTTAACGTTTCTCATGATACTATTGCTTTTTCACATGCTTTATTACGATAGTATGAATAGTTTTATTGATTATATGCTTTTTCATCCAAATGTTATAATATACTATATGATTATTCTCACACATAATGTTGTCAGTATCACAAGCAATGCGTGTATTCGCTGTAGTAGATTTAAATTCGTATGTCTGTATGTTTTATACATATATTAGTCTATCCCCAATATATCCTATTTTGAACACTGAAAAATCATTTTCAAATTAGTTTTTCATGATTCCAATTTCCTCGAAGCCATTTATATTCATCTCTTATTCTCATCCAATGCTCATTACCACACAACTATAATCTTTCATAAACATCTGCTTTTCTGGCTGGAAAAAATGGCTCTCGAGTGAAGTAATATGACCTTAGCTCGACCTATTTAATCCGCATGCTCTATAAGCTGCATAATGACCAGTAATTATGGGTTTAAGATCTTGAAAACCAGATGTCAACAGATAATGAATAGAAAACCTCCTACTGGAAAAGCCTTTTTGTCTACATAGACACCATCATTAATTTCCTCTCTCATGTTTTACATAGTCTCTATTATTAATATTCGCATTGCTGCTTCAGCTTCGATTTGCTAAACCTAGCTCTCCAGAACATATCACATTTGAGTTTTCGCCCCATCTATGTGCACACCAAATCGATTCCATGCGTTTCGGTCTTAACCTTTTGTTTCTCATTCGATGCGTTGTTATGGATGGTATAGACTTCTACAGATTTTTGATTCATGCTTTAAATGATCTCATATTCGATCTATAGACAATCTATACCTTCATTCTATTTGTGACATTTTTTGAAAACGAATCATTAAAAGACAAAGGATGTTTCTTGATGATTCATCTCAAAATTGAACTATAGTAGATTTATATTAGTTTTGATTAAATTATAATTTCTACATATTTTTTATGAGTCAATATTAGCAAACGTATGACAATGTTTTTTATATGTCAAACATTAACATATGTGTTCCGGTGATTCATTACCACGGTTATGACCGCAGCAAAAATTTGATCATTTCGTTCTATAGTAATATCATTCGATAATTCTACCTTTTTTTATTAATCAACTTTTTTTCAGCGGTCCTAAAATGAACTCATCTGACCGTGATCAGCACGAAAATGGAGCTATTGATGAGGTTAAATTTTTTGATGAATAACGTTAAATTCTTATTTTTTCTAGTACGCTACTCATGGAGAAGTTGCGGGACCAAGCGGGCCTCGTGAGTTCCACATGCTGCTAGCAGTGGATACTTCTCCAACGGAGTACATAGATGTATGTCATGCTTTTTCAAAGTTCTTTTATTTACCTAATTTTTCAGACCGCCGAATCGGTTCGGGTGATTGAGGGCTCGGGTTTCGAGCTGACAATGGAAAGAGGGCGGGTGAGTTGAGTTTTTTTCTAATTTTGATAATTTTCTGGTTTCAGGAGCCTTCTACATCGAGAAGTCCAGTTCCGGACGGCATCATGAGGGAAGCACTGCTCCCATTGTGAGTTTCATTTTATCAATCAATGACTATTTATTGTTTTTGTTGCAGTTTGACGATGGATGAGGTTGAACTCAGCCATCAACTTCGACACTTCATAGAAACTGATGTGTCTGGAGTTAGAAGACTTGATGTAAGCCAAGCCGACAGGCTTACATCGGTCAGGGATGCCGAGATCCCAAATTTCGAGGATCTGATTCTCGAAGCCATTTTATCGTCAGAGAGTAAAATGGCTTCAGAATCAGATATCTTCGAGATAATCATTTCCCGGTATCAGTTTTCGATACCGGTAAAAGCGGTAAGTCTAGTTTATAGCTTTAATTTGATAACATATTATTTTCAGGCTTATTTCCACTTCTGCGCCGCTATCACCGATATGATGGACGGTGAAAAAATCCGTCAAAGCCAAGAAGTTGGTTTTGACGGATTGTACCTCCTCGTGCAAAAAAGGGAAGGTTCGGATTCGGGGCGTTCACTTGTCCCGAAGAATGGTTCTTCCACTGAACCGTCCGAACACTATCTGAGGATGGTTCGGAAAACCATCCAGATCTTGGACGAAGGTAATGGTGCTTCAAGAGAAGTCATGATGGACTTTGTCTTGAATCACTATGACTTCGAGGACGAGTCCCAGGTAAGTAAAAACGTCATTATGAATATAATTGTTATTGTTGCAGATACCAGAACAGTTTAACCTGAGTCTGGGGCATTTGATCAGCCAAAATCTAATCGAGAGTATTTGCGGTGGCAAATACACGTATGCCGAAGAAGAATACGAAGCGAAAAGGGTAAAAAAAACTCTTAAAAATTCGGGTAATTAAATAGTAGTTAAGTTTTATACTTGTTTTTATTAAGTATTTTGTGATATTGTACATAATTTCTGTGATATTTCTTCCATTTATTGTGATATTTTTATTTATACATGCTGTGATATTAATTATAATATAAAAATCAATAAATACTTCTTATAATAATTTTGTTGATGTTTATTGTAGTTTTTATTATGACCTTTGTGACCTAATTGATGCAACAATATTATAATCATGCTCCAATGCTAAACAGTATTTTCGACACTGCACTTCAAATGCCATAATCGTGCTCTATTGCTAAATAGTGATATCTACTTATTGGCATGTCATATTGATTATTTGATGTCAAAACGACAAAAACTTGTTTATAAATAATTAGGGTTGCATTGAAAGATTATATCGTTTTAATTTATTTGGGAATGATGACGAAAGAAATACAGCTATGTTATGTGATGAAAATAGTTTATGAGAAAGATTCTCTTCAAATATAGTGAGTTTTTTGATATATCACGTGCGCTGGAGTCTGTTCTATGACCTTTTTTTCATTTGTTTCTCTCACATCTCAGAGCTCATTTGCTTCACAGTAACATATCATTTATTTTCTGATTTACCAAGTAACAAATGAGTGTTATAACGTTTCAGCCAGCATTGACTATTTTTTGAAAAAATGTAGAAGTTTTCATACAATAAGATACTCTCTGCTCAATTGGTCAGATATCTTCATGTAATAAAAATGAAACGACATGAAGGGCCTCATAGTTTCATCTTCTCGTAATCATTTTGCAACGTTGAAAGAGTCTTCTAAATGTATAGTCGAGTATCTAAATGAATCAGCATGTCTTGCTGGGCCCGTCTTGTACTTCATACGCTCCAGCACACCTAGCATAAGCTTCTCGATCATGGTTTAATGCCATTATTGTCGTCTGCTGAGCTTTTAAGAACAAAAAGTAAATGTATATTAGATTTACAATCATCGCGATGAATTGTTGAATGTTTAAACTCAATCATTTATTTTGATTTCTCATAGTTGATATAACATGTAATTCAATGATATCTACGAATTTATATTTGAAACCCTCTCAAAAATTTATATTTAAAACCCTCTTGCTCAAAAAGAGTTTGGTGGCTCAAGCGACATGCTTCATGTGCTGTAAGCTTCTATTCAGTCAAAAAAGGAAAGTCAAACAAAATGATTTGTTCGTTTCGTATATTCTTTTTATTCGTGTTGCTTAATGTCTCAGTAAACTTCATCATACACACAGATGTCAACGACTGACACATGTTGAATTCTATTGCTTGTAAGTTTTACTCAGTTGAAACCATCTATGTAAAATATCATTTCACAACCTAATCAATATGAAAGCACTAGTAAAATGATTGTAAACTGTATTTTCAAGCCCCACGTTTCTAAAAAGCAAATCATTAAACTAAGAATTTGTTTCATTACATCTTTTGTTTTTTCATTTCATTATTTGTTTCTTATCATCTTTCATTTACTTTTCAATCGTCTTATTTTTTCGATTGATACATTTTCGTCTTTGATGATCAAATAGATAATGGCCATTTCGTTTTTTTAAATTCAATCATTTTGTCCTTTTCGGATCAAAGGTCAAAGACGTGCAAATGAACGCAACATAGAAGTTGTCAATTGTCCCATAACCCTATGCTCTCTACTATCTGCCTATAACCGTATCGTTCTTTAAATCGACATTTTTTATTTCACCTCAATATTGTATTTTTGTTTTTCCATGGTAATAGTGTTGTTTGGAAATGCCATTCTACTGTTTTCTTCTGTACAACTGTCAGAAATAATATATATTCATAGACAAGCTATGAACCGCTCAAATGAAAACAATATTCTCATTAACGAAAATGAATTAGATATGAGTTTTGATCAGAATAGACATTTTACCGTTTCTGATACGTGTTCCTTGCATTACTCAGAGATGATTGATCATGAACTGAACGAGAATAAAGTAAGCAATTGAATCAATATCTTTATCATTCTCATTGTTTCAACTGAAATTCTACTTTCACTATTGTACTTGTTGATATATTAAGGAGTATTTGACGGATTCAGATTCTTTTTCGTCTCATTCATGTCAAAATCATGCGATGGATTCGTTTGATGTGAATAATTCACATACCATCCAGGTTTTTTTGGTTTCTCCTCTCGAGACACCTTGCATTGTTTTCAGAAAAACTGTATTGCTGGCAAGGGTCATTCTCCTGAATACATTCACCATTTGGGACATGTTGATATCAGAACTTCTGAAACAACAGATTTCTGCTGTTCACATATGGGCAATGATTCAGGGTGCCTTGAGAGAATGTTCACTTTCCAAAACACCGCCTTCCAGTCATCTCAAGACATACAGCTAATGGATATATCTTCATCCAATATCACAGAAGTGAGACTTACATCGTAGTCCCACTTGTAACTTTTAGATTCTTCAGCTTTCAGTCATTCAGAACCAAATACTGCCTTTGCCCAATGGCTATAATTCATTTGACCCCATTACATCGGATGTTTCCAAGTTTTCAACCGTTTTAACTGCAAATGTTTTTTATTCAAAACCAGAAGACATACAGGATGTTTCTATCCTTGAGAATGTTTATATATCTCAAGCGATAGATTATCAGTCTAATCGGTTATGTGAAGCAAATACGATCATCTCTCATGTAAGATTTTAATAACTAATACGAAGATTTTTGATCATTTAGGATGGAACTGTAATAGCCACTCTCCAACCAATGGTATCTCATGGATTGAACTATGATGAAGTTACGACAACAGTAGCAGATGACTCTTTTTCTCATGCGATGAGTCCTGCGCTCACTGAATCACCGTTGAAAGAGGGTGTGATCAGTTCACGACGAGAAATAGATCCTCGCATAAAAATATTGTAAGAGCCATGAAGTTCGTGAGTATTTTTGTTTTTTTTACAGATTAACTATGGATACTGAAGATTTGGACAAAGCCCTACTCGAGATACCAGAAATAGACGTTACAGGGTTTAGACGACTGAATGTGTCAAGTTTCGATAAGCTAATGAAAGTGAAACGTGCTAGCGAACCGAACTTTGATCCATTGATCGTTGAAGCCATTGTCAGAAGTCCAAGAAAGAAGGCATCTAAAGCATCTATATTCGAATACATAATTGGTAACTATGAATTGAATATTAATATGAGAAAGGTTTGCTGTGAGCCATATAGTTAAAAAGTAATCTTTCAGGCTCATAATATGTTCTGTGATTCTATGCTCAGTTTATTGGACAGAAAAATAGTTTATCGGAAACGTGGTACAGGGCTTCGAGGCTTATTCCTAGTTACAAAAGATCATCTGGAAACTTTGAAAAAAGTAGAAGAGAAACGAGAATCTTCCATAGATTTTTATACATCGGATTTGGAAGAGTATGAAATGATCTAGTTTGATTAAAGACATCGATTGACAACAAAAAGATTTATTAATAGTATGTGATCTCGTGTACAATGAGCTTCTCGGTCATTGAGTCAAATTGACTTACAAAGTCTCAGGATTTTTATAAGATGTTAGGATTTGGATATAGTATTCAGAGTTTATTAGGTCAATAAATAATCTTAGCACTCGGTCCCTCATTTGGATCTTTTTCTTTCAAAAACTATTGTTAGAGGACTATTGAATTTTAGATAATGATTTCTTGAATGTTTGAGCTTTTTATAGATATGACATTATTGCCGTTCAAACAGCAATTATATCAATTTGTTGTGTGATTTCTTATTTTCCGTTTTTTTGTATACATTCATGATTACTTTGTAATTGAAGTTTTATTAAAAGAAGAGAACTAATTAAAGAAGTTGTTCACCATTGTTGATTTCACTTGTCAATTAGTACAAATAAGCTATGACAAATATTTACATATTATTATAATTTTGAATGAATGGAAAAATGTTATGAGTACAAAGATTTTTCAATGAATTCCATTTATGATGTATACAAATTCAATTATGACTTTTCTAATCCTACGCATAGGAAATGCAGATTGCTGGAAGCTATAACTATGAACATCAAACTATGCAGAAATGAAAATTTCATCATATGACAATATGTATAGGCAAGTCTTATATGATTCTTGGTAAAAAAATTGAAAAAGAATTAGGAGACAATAAAATATTTTTCGTAAAATGGTACTCATTAGATGGTATAGAATGAGAATGTCACTTCTAATCTGCAGTGACTATCTTATGGGCTTGATTGATCAAACTACACATCTTTGAAACTAGAGGAATCAGTTTTGTAGTTTGAATGAGTATGTTTGCTTTTAAAACTAGGTCAAACGGTAAACAACTATTTGAAAATAACTAACTCATATGACTATGTGTTCATCTGCACATTAGTCGGTAATTATCATCATTTCCCTTATTCTATTTTATCTTTTCAAAAGTGTTGGTTTCGTGCTTAAGCTTATCTATTGTATGTTTTATTCATTATATTTTATTGTTATTGTGAACAGTATGAGATAACTCGGACAAGGAAATTATGTGAAATAGGATTAGTTGAGTGGATAACTAAGATTCTAACAAAGAATTATAATTTTTTTGTTTACTTAATCATATCTGTCAGTTAACAATCAGTAATACAGTAAGTATGAAATAGAAGTTGACAGAGAGAATAGAAAAGAGAAAGAGAAAGCTTATAAGGTAATTAATAATAAAAGATAACCTTTACATATTAAATATTTTTCTATAAATATATTAATTCTGATACATAGTCAGTATGAATTGAATAATAGATACCATGAGTATATTAATAACATCTTTACTCTGTCTAGGTTGATGTCAAAGCTAATGTTCTTTTGCGCAAAATATTATGTTTGATACAAGTTTCCACAAACGTTGTGTGACAGATGGTTTGAATAATGCGTCATACTCTCTGATGCATAGAATGATAATCTGAACATATAATTGTTTCATAGGTATAGTACTTGGCTCTTTTTGAACCTGTTTTTGCACAATTTCGGTTGATTCGTCATTCTTTTCACCAAAAATTGCTTTAGCAAGCAGATGATGCAGGCGATATAGGTTCATACTATGCATTAAGATATAGGAATATATTATTTGAGTTAAACATACTGAATAGATGAGGTGCTGCGAACAAAATCACTGAAGAAGCTAAACATGTACTTGTTAACCCTGAAAGTTTCTTCGTCCATGAATTTGAAGCAAAGTTTCATGTGTGGTAACAGCTCTTCATGCTTTGAGCTGTAACTTCAAGTATTTTTTGATGGAAATAAGATTTTTACTTTTTCTTCACTCGTAGTTGCGATAAGACTCTTTCAGAGAAGAGTGATCCTGGTATTTCACTTAAGTATACCAGTATAAGATGCGCAGCAACAGTTGGGTATTCCGAATAGTCGGATAGTTTTGCCTTTGTTATGCGTTCAATGAATTTATAGTAAATGTATTACCTGGCTGAAGTTTTTCTCTAATTTGTCTCTCATTTCTTTCTTGACGGTTTCATCATGAACAGCAGTGAAGAGATCTAGAATAGAAGTGATCAATTGAATTAGTTAGTAGAAGAGGGAAACCTTCTATTCCGAAACCATACTTTCGGACAAGAGTGCAGCAGAATCTTAAGTATTTGAAGATATCTGCACACTTGTGTGGCAATAAGATAATATTGCCATGAGGAGAATTATCTGAAAGCTTCTTCTTTGTGAGCTTCATTGGACTTTTTGAGTTTATAGGGGCATTCAATCAAATAGTCAATTGAGAAGGAGTAGGAAGAAACAGAGATAGAGAAAGGGAGAGCCCTATACTATATATATATATATATAGATGTATGGATTATAGGTGGGGGGGGGGGATATATATGTATAGGAATTTTAAGTGTTTTTTGATATGATTAGTATATCCATGGACATCTGGTCATAATGCTATATAGTTATATGTATGTAAATTGTTATCTTCTATTACATATAATTATATAGTGGGTTATGAATGTGTATCTGTATATGGAACGGCATGTGCATATATTCACATATATCTAACGCTTTATAACACATAATTATAATGCTATCAATAGCATTATAAAGGATGTGTGTGAGTGAGTACCTGATTTCTTTCGATTATCCATTTTAAACAGCTTTTTAAAAATAGACTTTGCCTGTATCCGGAAATTATAGGGGCTCTGAAAAGAATAGGTTTATGAGCATTAGATAAATGAATTAAAATGATATTTAGATGTATACAAGGTGGAAGTAATTGAAAAGCCACTCACATTTCAGAGACATTTATTCACAATGGCTTGTGATAAATTCATGACAGCTGGATTACTTTCTATGACACATAAAAAGATTATCGACTACGACGACATTTCAGAATCTGCGGGAAATTATAGAATATTATTCTTTTATATGAAATGTTGTGGAAGAATGGATTATCCGTGCAAGTTAATTGAATAGGATTTGGTTTTTCAACCAAAAAAAAGGAAAGGAAAAAGCGACTAGACGCAGAAGAAATTGGTAAAAGTGAATGGAAATGCTATGAGTGTGAATGAGAATGAATACGATTAATAGGAACAAAAGAGTATCGCGGTGGTCATGATGGTAGATGTGACGATTGAAGAACTAAAAATGAGGAGAGAGTATCTTGCAATTACTTTTTCAAATATTCCCATTTTCTAATGTCCTTACTCTCTTCACTTGGCCACATTCTTTTATAGGATATATATGCGATGGCTAATCAAAAAGTATAATTTAAAACGCTTGCAGATGTATATATTTGGGGTAATATGAATAGTTGAAAACTTTGTTGGGTTTTGTTTCTTTTAACATTTTTTTCGTTTAAGCCATCTGCTGTATGGATTCATTCGCAGATGAACTATTCAGCTGTAGGATTTCTGAACTTGATGACGAAACATCAGTTGGATGAAGAAGGTGCTTATTTTGGAATTGTTTTCATGTGGAATTCAGCCTGTTTGATCCTGATGACGATGCTCATATTGTTCTCTAATTGTGAGTTTTCTTTTGATTTATGCTGATTGGAGTCGGAAATTATTAGTGTCCATATTAAACGGGAAATATGACATTACAAAAACCAATGTAATAGCTTTCTTCTTTAGTACTGCGATATGCAAAATCAGATAGAAGAGTATGCTGTTGTAACGATTAGGGTCTAACTTGACCCCTACACTTCATTAGACATATGCCAAACGAAAATATCCTATTGCTTGGCCAGATGATGCCAAGAGGTCAGATATAGGACAGAATGAAGAGTGAAGGGTCTCGTAGTAACAAAGATGAGAAACTGTGGTAAATGAAGAGAGTACCGCCTTGGGAATGAGGGCCTTATGGGCCAATCATTGTAAGTCATGTGTAGGTCTATGCTGTTCTGAATTCGCTGAATATAT
>CALQYR020007489.1:48579-61258 GCA_943334845.2 Auanema sp. JU1783 | reverse complement strand
ATTTATACAAAATATTTATAAAATTATTTATATATATATATATATATATATATTTCAAAGTGCTTTCTGAACGCATTTAGATAATTACGAGAATGCTTTATTGGAAATACAATCGGGATGTTACTGGTCGTATATTCTACCTCCATTTGATATGGTTGTTATACTTCTTTCATCAAACTGTTGCACTCGCAGGTGAGCGAAAAGTTTTTTTTTTCAAAATGTCCTAATACTTTAATTTTCAAACTACATTATGCTGTTAATGATTGAATATTTATTTTACCTTTCTGTACTCGAGTTATTATTATTCTTCAATGCTCATATATCTTTTTTTAATTAGCGGTGCAGGTGTTTCTTTTTTTTACGATCATTCACATTATATTTCGCTCTCAACAGCTGTCACCCCAAACATAAACATTTTTAAAAAGCTTTTGCACCTGTCCTAATGTCAGCTAATGAATGACTGCTGACATTGGAAAAAGAATTCAAGAATATTATATATCTTCATTATAGACCCGCCAAGAATGATGGAACATATTGATCGAACAATACATGTGCCAACGGGACAGTCAGTGTTTCGATTGTTATGTCCGGTGCAGCTGAATGACGATTTCCAACAAGTCATTATCGATTGGAAAAAAAATGGAGAGCAAATTGACTCTGATAATCGCATCAAAATAGGAAAAGATAATCGTGAATTGAAATTCAAGAACATCCGTGCTGAAGACAGCGGACGTTATACTTGCCAGGCAACGAACGGGTTCGGTCATGTATCAATCAATTTCACTGTATTAGTCAATGGTTTGTTCTGTTTGCCAGATACATATAATCCTCTCAATTCAAGATCACAAGGACAATATCGTTAGACAAAACGGCATGGACTCTTCGAGAAGTAATTTAATTTTTTTAAAACCTTCTAATAACTGGTTTTCTAGCATTTCCTCTTGATTTCCGGTCGTACTTGACTGAAGGAGATTACTTGATCTTTGCCAAAAACAGCAGTCGCTTGGAGATGAAATGCCCTGATTATGGATACCGTAACCATTTGGTACAATGGTACAAAAACAATTTAATTCTAAGTAGGTTCAAGTATTATTAGATGGTAACATAATTATTGTTTAAGATGTCGGCTCATTCAAAAGCAAGTACACAATAGAGTCGGTCACCCCTTTGGATAGCGCCGTCTATCGTTGCGTTGTGGAAGATGAGTTTGACCCCGTGCAGAACCTCTTTCATGTACATGTGAGCAATACCGGAAAAATAGATTTGAGCATGGGAGAAGTAAGAAAGAGAACAGCATTTTCATATAATGCTTTGTTTGACAGAATCCAGAAATTTTCTTCAACCACAAATCCGATATTTCCGTGGACACTGGACATACTGCCCAAATTAGTTGCAAAATCAACGCCAAAAACATTGCGTCAATAAAATGGATGAAGGAAAGAAATGTTTTCGAGCAACAGCTATCGCTTACTGTAAACGAGAGCAGTGATTCTGCTCATTTCACTCTATTGGAAAAGTTGGATGATGATTTGATTCAATCCACATCCTCGGATCCGTTAGAGAAAACAATGAGTAACCGGCTCATTATTCCCACGGTATGACTTATTGTCACCTAATTGTGTAAACTGAGTGTTTCAGGTCTCTAAGGCTCAAGGTGGCCGGTATTTTTGTGTGGCTACTACTACAAATGGTAAAAGCTATTATCAGGCATCCTATTTGACTGTAATACCAAGTAAGAGATTAAAACGAAAATAATGTGAAAAGCTAATGTTTCCAGAGATGGATCTCAAGATGGGGACTTATGCAGAGACGTTGTTGTTCTGCATACTGTTTGCGTCAGCAATATTTCTGAGCTTGGTTGTGTACGCTATCGTCTTTCTTAGAAAAGCCGGGAAAGTGAGTTGCATGTCATGTATTCAAACATAAAAATTTCAGGAACAGAACACACACAGCTTGAAACCTCCACCTCCTCCGTGTATTCCGCCTCCAAAGACACCGACAAACTTTAGCGAGAACGAATACGATCTCAAAGAGTTAGACTACCCTATAGGCAACAATTCGATGAAGCTGTATTCTTCTCTTCATTATATTATCAACGTCATAATTTAATTCGATTCTCAGGATTTATTGTTCATTTTCATTTATTCATTGAGTACTTGATTTGTTGATTGTGGTTCGCAGAGCTTAACTTCCAGCCATACATAGACATATGGCTAGAATTATAAATATTTTACCCCATGTTCATTCGTTTGATCCAGCTGGATGTTTGTTAACATTTCCAATCAATGACTGTAAAAAGCCACTATGAACAGTTTTTGAAGTGCACTAACCGGCTGCTTTCTTTTGTTACGATTCTGGCATGCGGATATCCAATATTTGTTCAAAACGAGTTTCACCGGCTCTAGAGCCGTAACGGAGGAGCGGCTCTAAAACAAACATTCTGAACCAACAAGAAGAGTGTTCATCAAAAAAAGGAGGTCCGGATTGTTTATTTTTTGAGAAGCACATAAGAAGTTCTGAGCGATTTAATCTTCTCATCCGGTTTCCTGTTCAGCACCTCTTGTCATTCGGTTGTCATCAGTTGTTCAGGCTGGCTGATCCAAGCTGTTCCATTGTATAATATCGTACCTTTATTCCTCTATTCTCGTGAAATTTCATCTAATCCCTTTGTTCATACTGTTGTTGTTCAGGAATGGCTCAAGATCGTGCAGGACCATGGAGTCGATGGGATGGAATACCCGGTAAGCGCTTTAATTAGTTTCTTTCTCATAATCGTACTAACCTTGTAGCTCAAAGTGCATCATCATCTAACAACTTTGTGAACAACCGCTTCTTCGACACTGGTAATGGTGTTGGCAGCGGCATCGGGACATCAGGATCAGCAACATACATTAGAACATCTCTTGTTGACCAGAGAGTGAATGGTGAGTCTCACTATCCCAAAACGTAAATTCCCATATTCTTCAGCCATTGATCCTTCGTTCTACGATTGTATCTATGGAATACAGAACTCTGCAGTGACTGTTGTTGAACAGTGTTACAAAGATCTTGGATGCTGTGCAACAGGATGCTGTAAAAACTCTGAATGGTAATTATCTCAAAAAATTTCGTGAGAAACTTTCTTTGTTCAGGAACAGCAAATATGCAGCTGCGGTGGCTTTGATCAGCATCTTCGGGTTTCTCGTTATTCTAGCTGTTGTAATCTGGCTTATTGTGTGGTTGATGAACAGAGCTAAAGACAAAAGAATGAAGAGACAACTTATCAATGAGAACTCGAACATGTCTCCATCTCAATCCAGTGTAAGTGAAAATCAAAGTTATAATTCTTCATTCTATTTGTTGTAGACTTCTCTTGCTCAACCAGTTCCAAATGGTTTCCATTATGGTACTGGCCCATACCAAACTCCTCCTAATAACGGATATCGCTACTGAATGTCCTATTAGCTGCTACAATCCTTCTATGGAGATACTTCCTGTATATTTGTGAACGATTTTATATATGTTAATACAAAGAAAGCATAAAACTTAAATAAATATTAGTTTTATTATGATTGTTAGTGGAAGAGAGACTAATCTCTAAAAATGCGTTCTTTAATCATCAGATCATTCGATAACACTCGACATTTCAGAAACGATATTTCTGATACTTCAGCTTTGATATCGCGATCTAGATTGCTGAGATTGTTTGAGAGCCTGAAATGTATTTCATTTACATCTGGAGAATTCAAAAATAAAAACAAACCTGCTGATATCAGTGAACTCTTTTGCGATCAAATCTTTCAAGCGTTGTTCGTTTTCTCTAGTCTCTGTTCGCCATTTTTCAAGTTCCCTCATCATTGCCTCTATATCTTCCTAAAACAATATGTCACTTCCAAAACAAGTTTTGAACAAACTTGAACGAATTCCAAAATTTGCACAACGGGGTAAGCTTGCCGCGTGATTTTTTGTATTTCAGCTTGTAAGTTTGAAACCTGAATTTCAAATTGAGAAATCGTTGTGCGTATTCTAGCAGACTAGTATTTCATCACTGAAGTGGTTTTCGGACTTTGTATCATTCTCATCAAATTCTTTTTCATCCAACTCGGCCTTATTCTCCATAATCTTTTGCACTAGGACTCCTGAGCTTTCATCCTTAAAACACCCATAAAACGAATTAAAAGAAAAACGCTATACCGTTTTAATGGCATCATCGTTTTCAGTCATTTCGTTTTCTCTAATTTCGAAAGTATCTTCATCTGTCTGAGGAGCAGTCGTAGTTTCATTGAAAATAGGAACCTCAGCAACCGCCTAAGAAACTCATTACGTTAAGCATTGAGAGATATGAGTGATAAGAAATCGCACAATTTTCTTTTTAAAATAATCGCATCATAGTGTAAACTCACTGGCTCTTGACTAGTTCGAATTGTTGAAATTTGTTTCTTTTTCAAAGTTGGGGGAGCAGGTCGTGCAGCTGTGCGAGGACGAGCTTGTTCGACACTGACAAAACCATTACTCAAAAAATGACTGAAGCAGTTACCTAGGACGCACGAATTCAGCAGGCTCAGGTACAGCCAGCTCCATTGCAGCTTCAACGTCTTTCTCTCCATTTCCACCAATCTGCTGAAAAAAATTTTTTTTGTCATATACCGTAACCCACTGAAAGAAGCTCTGCATCTCTGTTGTCTTCAACCATGTTGGGTTCATCCTCCAAGCTCTTATGAGTCTTCCCACTTTTTTCCTTTTTTGTATTTTCTTCACTCTTCTTCAATTTGTCATAGTCAAATTTTTTTCAAGATATGGTACTTACTTTTTTCTTTTTCTTTTTTTCTTCTTTAGAATCCTTACTTTTCGACGATGAGTGATCTTCCTTATCTTTTGATCTCTTGGAAGAACCATCTTTCTCTTTCTTAGGCTTAGTTGAATCGAGTTTC
This sequence comes from Auanema sp. JU1783, assembly GCA_943334845.2. Classification (NCBI taxonomy): domain Eukaryota; kingdom Metazoa; phylum Nematoda; class Chromadorea; order Rhabditida; family Rhabditidae; genus Auanema; species Auanema sp. JU1783. The sequence continues at coordinate 56,348 of CALQYR020007489.1, read as the reverse complement.
TTTTTTGCTTTTTTCTTCTCACTTTTTGTCGCAACGTGAGCGATTCGTTGAAGCAACTGGAGGAAGATTATTCTGAATATGATATGGTCTTACCTCATTTGTGAGTTCCGGATGTTTTCCAGATAAAACTTTAATAGATTTAATATCAGTAAGAGTGCCATCATCAACAGCTTTTATAACTTTGTCAATGAATTTTGTTTTTGCTCCTTTATCAGCGTACGCAGCGACGTTCCAATCCTCTTGTTCGAATGTCTGGCAGAACATTAATAATATCTAAAACTCATTAAATACCTTGAAAATTCCTGTTTTTTTGTGTAGGTTGTGGATGATATCGAATATGAACTTGAATGGGGGTTTTGAGAGCAGTTCGGTAGTGAGCACGGGCTTGTCGATCAGTCCACTGAACGCAGACTGAGTTTTCTCTATATAAGCCATCTGAAAACAAGAGACTATGTTATGTCTAATGATTATAGCATAACGAACCCAAACGCTTGCTGACACATAGAAGCTGGCAATAACTGCTAATTAGTTTAACAGTTGGAACTCAGCGGCTACAGATCTGCAAATTGGAAGAAAATGTCTGGCCTATACGTTGGAAATAACAGCGCTGTTGCCATAGCTACAAAAGCTCCACCCAGCAGAATCAATACAACATGAGTACTAATTTCCTGCTAAGCTCGAAAAGTGACGTTAGTCTGCGAAAGCGTGCCGCCATGTTTCATAGCAATAACAACATATATTACTACACAAGAGGAAGCATAAGGAGCAAGGTCAAATCAGGTAATAATTATTTATGCTAACCATAACAACAACATAAATCGTAAACATCGAAGCAGATAGATTATAGAGCGAAAGAGCGAACAATGGCTTTACATATTTAGAAACTACAAATGAAAAGAGAACGTATGTGGATAAAGCGAAAACATAAGACATGTAATAACAAATCACATAAAAGACATTATGGCTTGAATGTTCAATATACGTTTCTGGGGTTTCCGAATTCAATAGCAGCTGATAGATTCTATGAATTTCATTAAAATTGGTGGGAATTATTTAACAACAATCACCGAAATTGGTATGAAGTGTATATAGAAACGCAGGGTTAGGTTCCTTCAAATTTTCTTTTAACATGTGTCAATAACAGCAGTGGAGCTGGGTGAATGGGATACCAGATACATGGAATAATAGTTTTCCGTGGGCAATAAGGAGAGACATGTTAACAAACAACATATCAAGTGATCTGAGATTATCGGTGACTTGAACAATCACAAACAAGTATTTGAATTCAAATTATGTTATTTGGCGCCTTATATAGATGGTTTTACCTAAAAAACATACCGGATCATAGATCAAATTCCAAATGGGCTAATGTCCAGTTGGCACGTTTGATATTATCTGACGCCCCCGCATCAGGATTACTGTAACTGTTTTTACCCCCAGGTCTAATTGTTTGTTATATTTGTATGGAGGATGAGATAGGATGCATAATTATAAAAAAAATTATTTATTAATTTGAAGAATTGAAGCGATTGATAATCATCAACTAATTACAAGTTAACTTCTTCATTCTCATGGCGATCCTAATTCACAAAGTTCCGACTTTGAAATGTGAGTCATTTGGGGAGCATTATAGTCTTTGAGCAGCTGGAGAGTATATGTTTAATATTATAATTAATTCAATGAATTCTTACATTCAGCATAAACTCATTTACATCATCAAAGTGTCGTCTGTTGAACTCATCAGTGTTGCGTGCAAAGATGTAGAAATTTCTATTTGATCGATTTCAAAGAGTATTCTCTATAGTCATTACCTGCAAGAGTCATTCTCTCCTGTTTTAGTAAAAATTACATATTCATATCTTTCGGATTCCGATGGACCGTTGTGTACCATACAATCTCAAAAAAAAAGAATTAAAGAAAAGATATGTAATAAATTACATTTTGCAGCCTTAACGATATCAAAAGTGATTCCTGTAGCTGAGGCGTAGGCTCTACCTTCCGTCTGAATGAACTGATTAGATTTCATTGATTCAAGTTATAACACTTCATGTAATTCATTTCCCTTTTCCGAGTTTCTATAGAACAAATTGAATGCGGCACCTTCACCATGTGATTTACCCACTGAAATGGTTTCCTGAGATTCATTTTGAAATTGTAGCATGTAATTACCTTCCAATCCCAAACATGCAGGTTCACTACGAGATTGGTTTCCTCTATCTCCGAGAGATTGGATGAATAATTCAGCATCACCATATACCTATGAGTAGTTTGAATGTTTTTTTTTCATTTTGTAAGATTTTTACTAATGTCCAAGCTCCTCGTAGTTTGGGGAAGGAAATTGGCTGGCATTTGGGACAACTGCTAAATGATCTCTCTTCGTTTGCCTGAACTCTTCGCTTCAATGCTTTCATAGTAGCGAAGCTTCCTTTATTCAAGACACGTTCTTTATTCTTAAGTAGTTCCTTCTTAAGTGCTCTAAACTCGTGTTCGCATTAGAACAAATGGAAACGGAACAATAACCTCAAAGTGGCTTTCTCTGAATCACTCAAGTTACCATGCTCTGATTCAAAATCAATTCCATATTGTTCACGGAAAAAGTTTTTTAAATGCTCATCGCCCGCGGTGATGTCATCTTCCTCAAATTCTTCAAAGAAAGATCAGATAGTATACTACTGATTCATAGATTTACCTCTGACTGGTGCTTTAGCCTGGTGAAGTCGCACTCCTGGAGAGTCAGTGAGAACCTGAAAAAAAACCAGTCACTTTATTGTGAGTATAGTTTCTCACATATCCCCCTGTGTTATCAACGGAACGCGATTCAGGACTGTTATATCCAGCTTTCAACTGTTGAAGTTGTTCATTGATAGCTTGTTGTTGTTGCTGCTGCATCAAAAGCTGAATTTCCTTGTAAAATATATGAATATATATTTTTAACTCACAGCTGCGCCAGCCTGATGGTCGATCATAGCTTGTTGATATCGTTTTTGGTTTTCAATATATGCCATTTGTTTGGCAGCATACGTATTTAATTCCGTCTGATGCTTAGCAAGCTCCTTCAATGAACATAAGCATTATTGACGAAAGAAAAATATGACGATAAACAAAATTACCTGCACATATTGACGATTTCTGATATTATTAATAGAAGTTGAGTCCCCTGATCCTCCCGAGAGCAGACCGCTTCCTACAGAGCTCAGTAAAGCCATATCAGTCATTTTGCTAGAATAATCCATAGGTATTGCTTTCTAAATCATACGATGTATCTCAAAACTGAGAGTTTTTAACAAACTTGACTGGCTACTCGTTGATACTCTGGGTTTTGCATTGAAAACGGATTATTTGGAGCATCTTGGGTGTTCATCATACCGTATGCAGCTTGATCTAAATAATTTCAAAAATTTTTTGAGTTTTTTTCCAAACAATCAAATACCTTGAGAATAGTTCATTTCTGGATCCATCAAGTTTGAGCTGACTGGTCTTCTTCTAACTTCTGAAGGTTGAGGTGGTTTCTTTTCTTTTTTGTCCATTTCAGGAAACATGGATTTCACCAGAGCACCAGCCAAATTTACAGCTAAGCGATCAACAACTGGAAATTCGTTGATTATGTTCAAAACGTTTTAGCTCAACTTTTTTCGCCAGCAGACTGTAATTCATTTTCAGCTTCCTTCGATTCATGGGCAAAAACTGTAGCAGCTAACACGATGAAAACAAAATAAACTAAGCGCATATTCTGGAAAAAAAGAATGCAATAAATGAAAATGATTGAAGAAAGAGAAATGTTTGTATACAATTATAAAGAATGACAAAGGACAGTGAATATGGGAATCAGAGTCCAAGTGAGAGAAGAAAGAAAAACTTCAATCAGAAGATAAAATTTGATACATGAAGAGACATTCATATGAATTAAATCTGACCTAATTACTTTCTCTTCAGTCGTCTGTCCTGATTATTTTCTCCTGACCCAAATAACGTTAAAGTCAATAGATTAATAAAACGTCTAGTGCACATCTTCCATAGAGAGTGAATGTAGGTCGGAACAGCATCCAGAGTGTTTTAAAGAAGATCTGACAAGTTTCTTGTCAGAAGATAGTCTGTCAACGGGATCCTACAATTGTCATCACATTTGTACACAAGATGATTTTAAAAAAATTAAGAACGATCAGTATTCTCGTGTCCATAAGAAGATCAGTTTGTGTTTTCAGTGCAAATTTTTATTGAAATGTATTACAATTTAATGAATAAGCATGATGAAGAATGGAACATTACAAAAAGCTACACATGAAGAGATATCAGTAATAGTTATGCTTGTTCAGTTCTTCATTGGATAGTCTGGAATCATTAGGCCTCTAATTTTCTCAGGAGCATACAGATTCTCATGAGGTCCATCTTCTAATAATCCTGGAGATACTGATTTAGTTGGATGTGTGAGGAAAGACCCGCAGCTTTCAGGAATCTAATGAAATAATGGTCAATGTTAAATATTATTATTGTAATCATACTTGCTCCAAGTACTCGGTTAGTAACGTAGTAGCGATTTCTCGAGCAACAATGGCTCCAGCATGACCTTCTATGAATCGAAGAAGTAGAACACCATCTACAAACAGAGGGATTATCTATTGTGTTCTATACACTTCTGTCATACCAGGTCGGAGGCCAACATGGACAAAGCGACGAACAATGTGCTCTTGACGGTAATTATCGTTGTTGTCATTGTTGCGGCAGGAGAGCCATGCTTTTGCTGCTTTTTCACGGAAGTGAGCTGGCACTTGCTGCATAAAGCAGTAGATGAAGTTGACGAATGTTGAGATGGCAACAAATAAGAACCAGAACCTAAATGACAGTGTCACTATCATCAATGAGTGGTTATGCTTACCATATAAACAAATATATTTTCTCGTTGAACATGTTAATCATTAGAACACATTGAACTGTGTAGCGGTGAATATTGGCCAAACGTCTGACACGGAAGTCACAGAGTGTTACTCGAGGAAAGACACCTGATTCCATCCACTCACGGCCGTTCCACAGATCAGTGAATGTCTGGAAGTGAATGAATTTAATTGACTTATGTCTTCGAGCACTGCCTAACCTCCCATCCCCAGAATGTGTAATCGCTTCCCAGGAACTTATTCAGTATGAAGAACTGAGCAATGATGTTGATCAGGTAGAAAAGCTTAACCATGAGATAGAGCATAGAAACATAAGATCCCAATCCACTTCCCAGTCTGAACATCTCGGGTAATATCGATTGCATCAATGTTTACTTACCTGAAGCAGAAGATTCTTGCTGGTGTGCGTCTGTCAGATCGGAACTCTAAGCACTCCTTGAGGTAATCAACGAGTTTCTTAACTTCTGCACGACGAGCATCTCCGAAAGAAGCTCGGATTTTGCGTGAGTCCTGAACAGCTGTTGAGAAATCAATTCCACTTTGTTGATGTAACGTCTTCCACACGAAATTAGGAAGATAGAACATGATGGCTTGAAGAGCAAGAATAATAGGCACCCATTGATAATAACCAATCTCAGCCTGTGATTACATGTAATAAAAGTAAATTCATATTATAATACCTTCGCTCTTTCGTCTATTTCGCCAGGTATTTCTTCATGAAAAGGAACGAAGAATGTGTTTTGAATGAAGCAATAATCCTCTGCATACTGCTCCCAGCCTCCTTTGAACTCCATAGGCATCCAACATTGAATAGGAGAGCCGACATATCTGAACGCTCAGAGCATTAGATGATGACACGAAAAGATTTTGAATAATGGTATTAGCGGGTAATGTAAACTTGTGAGGTTGACCCCATATGTAGGTCAGACCTCTTACCTTACTAGTCAAATATTACCAGAAAGTGAGCAAAATTTTTTCACACAAGCATTGTTAAATGTAAACAATAATAAAACAAACTAACTGCTTAGCAGAAACCATAATAGCAAAGAACGTTAACAGAGTCGATGTAATGAAGTAGTTCAAGCGATCGACTGGATCGTCGAATGATTGAGGCTTGAACCATTTCCAGATAGCACTATCTAGAAACGGGATCCCTAACATGTTCGGTTTATATTCTGTAAAAAGAAAAAAGAAAATTTTATAGTACAGATTATTCTAATGAGTATATGGATATATGAGATGAGCAAAAAAATGAGAGGCGTCCCAGCGTTGGCTGAGACTCAGACCATCGAATGAATGAGATTCACAAGAGGTCAGTAAGATGACTGACCTGACCTTTGGCAAATAGGGCTTGCCAAGAGCCATATGGTATACTTAAGAGAGAGATTATGCATTGAATACCAAAAGATGAGATGGGAAAAGAAAAAAAGCATATACAACATCAAAACAAATCAATAAAACAATAATCAATACAGTACTAAATAAAGAGAAGCTTAACATCTAAATATAGATGAGAAATGACGAATGAAATGAAAAAACATTGATGATGTTTGATTTTCTTTGTAAAGAAACTCTATAACATCATACCATTTTATAACCAAAATAATCATTGGAGACGGTGCAAGATTTCCTTATAAAAGCAAATAAATAACATAACTTAATGTATTTTTGCATCACTTTACAGCTCTATCATAAGACAGATATATGTGACAAAAACATGTTAAAGTAATAAAATGAGACATGCATAGATAGTATTTCCGATTGCTAATGACAATCAAGGGTCAACTCACTCAATATACGAGTAGTTGTGAGATTTGTTTGAATGATATATCATCCAATCTATGTGGGACCATCTACTCCTTCTCGTTCTCTCTACAGTTTTCGCACACTTTTCTTCATTTCGCGCCACGCGGTCCTCCTTTTTTTGAATTCAAAAGGCGTCATTGAGTGAGACAGTCCAGATGGTCCGTGAAAAACTGATACAAAAACAATTGGCACAAAACTACAATATTGTGAACAAAAGAGAACATTTCTTTGAATGATTATACATTTGTAAATGAAGATGAAGAAGATGATGCTCATAGAACAGTTTCTTCGAAACTCATAGCAATTTTAAAGAAAATTGAGCGATATAATGCAAAACTGATTTCGCTCGCATTTATCTAGCAAATATTGAACATTTCGTCCCTCATTCAAGTTTCAACAATTATTCTCGGAAAAAGCTAACTGAAAAGCAAGATATCAGATTAATTAAACATAATGAGAAGTACATATCATTTAGATTTTGAGTTCGAAGAATGTAACAAGATATATCGAATGAAATCTCATCAATGATAGTATAGACTTTTCTCATCATATTAGTAGATAGATAGATAGTGTTAGATACAATTGAGATGAAATGAGACAGTAATAGAGTATAATTACAGATGTTTTCTATTGATTAATGCTGAAACAGTATTTGTCACGTACACATGATATGATGATAGATAGTAACAGACATACCATATACCCAAAACAGATTACTAAAAGGGCGTCATAATTTAGACAGAGTCTTAAAAATCGGATATAAAACTATTTGTTCAAGATGCTATAAAATTGAGATTGCTTAATACACAAAGCAAATTTAGCAAACAGTGCTATATCTTGTAAGCAATCTATTAGATTTGCAAAATAAGTTGAGAATGAGTACTGTTGACTTTCTATTTCTACTCACTGAGAGATTCATGCCACACATCTAGATCAAATATGGTTTTTTCGATTTATCTTGTCCTTTGATGTTCTGCGAGTGTATTATGGACTGGATTTATTCATTAGATATAAACTTTTATTGCTAAAAATAAAGTATAAAGTAAGAATGAGTAAAGCCAATTGGTTGTGCAT
>CALQYR020007489.1:8108-22860 GCA_943334845.2 Auanema sp. JU1783 | reverse complement strand
ATATATATATATATATATATATATATATATATAGAGTTAATTTTCTTTTAATTTTTGTTGAAACGACACATAATAATACCATGCAACCCGGTATACTTTTCAGCATCTGTAGTGAACCTAGAGTAAATGTTCATTATAGACAAATAACGGGCAAAAACAATGAAATATAGTAAATCACATATGTTCAATCAGACAAAATTAGAAAAATTTTCTCGTCTTATTCTCTGTTTTGGAATCCAAATGATGATCGAAAAATAAAAAAAAAGTTAAAAACATCAACATAGAGTGTCGTGACAAGAATTATCCAAATACTTTGGATAAAGAGAGTCATGATGTCGTGCATAATCATTATCAGGATTGTTTTGTGGAATTGGAATGTAATCCTAATAAGGTTTGAGATAAAATATTATAAATGCTCAAGTTACCATTGATGCTATGTAGTTTCCTTCCATTAGTGGTGCACTATAGAGGTCAGGATAGTACTGCGTACTTTCAATTGTTTCACAGCGTACAGTAACATCTGCTTGATCTTGGTCATCTAAGAAAACGGTATTTGAGATAATCTTACGAAAACATACCAAAGAACTTGTGATTACTTCCTCTCAGTTTTTTCTTGTTTCTGCAAGTTGTGTAACAGCATATCAGGAGGAGCACAAGACTTGAAACTAGGAAGACTGCTACTATCTTGTCTATGCCTGCTACTGCAAAGGAAATTGATGAGTGCAGAGAAAATGAGCTCAGAGTTTATACTTATGATGTCTATGAAATTCTGTTTTCGAACTAAAGCTGCTTTTCTATCGCTTCCTAGCCCATTGTTTGCTGAACAGTTGTAAGTTCCATAATCAGATTCTTGGAAGTTAGTTATAGTTAAACGACTCTCAATACCATATGGTCGTGGAACTTGATGAACCTACAATATAATGTTTCAGAGTTTACTTTATACATCATATTATCAGCACCTGCATACGTCCGCTTGCAAAGACAATGTCTTTTCCATTTTTTGACCATTTTATTTCTGCTGGCAGCGGTCTACCAGTTATTTTACAAAGGAGGTTTACGTTTTCCGACTTTTTAGCTAATACTTCAGATGATAAAGACATAATGGGAGGGCCTTGAATAACTATCAGTATTGCAACTCAAAAGAATGTTAAATACCTCTTAAAAATAAAGAATTGGTCTTTGTAGCTGGTTTGAAGCCTTCAACCTTAGCTGTACATACATAATCTCCTTGTTGCCACATTTTCACTTTTTCGAAAACAAGACTAGAAAAGCACCATTTTATAGTTGACTTTCAATACTTACATGTCTCCTTTCCCAATGATTTCATCACTCCCAGACTTCGTCCATTGAATAACGGGCTGAGGATTACCAGTTGCTTCGCATCGAAAAGACACAGCCTCTCCTTCATTAGCTTCTTTTGTTTGAGCAGTTGTTACTATTCGTGGAGCGACTGAATTCAAAACTCATAAACAAGATGAATAGGATTGTAACTGACAGGAAACGTTGAGACGTAATGTGCTTTTAGACGTTCCGATAGTGTTTGAAGCTTGACAAGCATATTCGGCGTTATGATCTTCCATGCGTAATGTTTCAATCACCATAGTCTGAAGATGAAAAAAAAATTTGTGAAAAAATGAAAGGACTTCATACATCTGTCGTTATATCAATTTGTTCAGAGTTTCGAAACCACTGGACTTTTAAGTCTTCCAAGGGTTTAGCGTCAATGTTACATGCCAGTAAAGCGGCTTCCCCTTCTTTCAGGATCGAGGTCGAAGCAACTGTTATGTTTACTTGTGGCAAATAATCGAGAGACATTCGTACGCTATCAACTTCTACCTAAAATGAAGAATTATTTTTGAAAAATTATGCAATTTCACCCGTCGTCCGAATGTTTCATGCTGTGAGATACAAACAAGATATCTTTGATCATCACTTGGCCTAGCATAGAAACTGAAACAAAATGTGATTTGAGGACATAAAAGTAAGAATCTTACGAAATATTGCTAATTACGCTATATGTTAGATTATCTCGTTGAATATCCTCGGAAGTGTCAGATTTTAAAGAGATTTGAGAAAGGCCCAAGTGAGCTAGAAGGATGTAGATGAGACAACAACTCAACTTATAAAATACCATAAAGGTTACCAAATTTAGAACGTGTCTCTCCTAACCAAGCAACAATGTTCTTTCCTTGAGCGTCTGAAGCAATAGCCCAGCCAACACGAGCAGGTGGTATTCCTATAATTTTTGATGAGCTGTCACTTTGTTTTCCTTACCTTTGCGTACAATGCAAGCTTGACTGATTGGCTCTCCAGCAATGGCAGATAGAACGTTCCTATTTGACATTTTCGACAAATGTGGAGATGAAGGACGCACTAAATTCATTATGATTTAATTTTATTATATGAAAGTAGAATCTTACTTAGAACTGACAGTTTAGCTGGTTTTGATACAACAGCCGGCTGGTTGGCAGCTTCCGATATTTGACATGCATACACATCATCATCAGCTATGGTAGCATTAATAATCTGAAGAATATTTGATGTAATGTATTCTATAATTGAGTTAGAACCTGTAAATTGAATTCGCCTTCAGCTTCATCTCCTATCATAAAGTAGCGAGGGAAGTATTTGAGCTCTCTAGAAGTTCCTAATCCAAATCCATTCTTTGTCCACTGCACAACTCCCTCCTAATCACATTATAAATCTTGATGTTCTAGGAAAGATTAACTCACTTGATATTGAACAATACATTTTAAAACAACTGTTTTACCAACTATTATAGTTGTATCTCTGGGCCCTTCGACAATATTTTGAATTGAATGTACACAATGAATAGTCAACAATAATAAAACATAATTGAGCATCTGAAACAGCATAGTAGTAAATGAAGAAACAGAAGTAAGAAGTTCCAAAACATATATTCAATGAAACAAATGATCACTTAACTATGTAATTCAAAAAACATAGACAAATAGGAAATTGACTTATTTTCAATGTGTCAACAAGAGAATGTGCTTCAAGAGATTGAAAATTAACTGAAATTTCGAAAGTCAAAACAATTTCAGTATCTCACTCGCACTTGACTTTAAAAGTCTTTGCGTTTCCTTTGCATCTCCTCAAGCGCTCAATTTTATTTCTCGCAATCCTTCCTTTCTTATAAATGGTCCCAAGAGTAAAAAGGAGAGAAGGATAGAGAGAGGATAGAGTGCGAAAAGAAAATGCTGAATATTCTACTTGCTCAAAATTTTAGCATAAATAGTGTGAATAGTAAAGAGTCTAGTGAGATGTCTAGTGAACAAGGAACAAAATGTTCATAAAACATTAATTTAACTATATATATATATATATACATAACAACATATTTCTCGACAAAATAAGTCAACTCAAATTCAATTGGAATATACATCTAATAGAGTAAAGTATCCAATATCTATTGAGCATATCTCAACTCGTAGCACCAGTTGTAAAGAATTACAGCGTCTTCAATGAAGAAATATTAAAGAAGTAGGTCAATGTAGAGGTGAGAGCAAAAAAAATTGTTTTTTTGAAACAAGACGGCGGTTGCGTTGGAAGGGGGGGGGGGAGAAAAAGCTCTATCATCTAGCACACAACCTATAGTATAGAATGTGGGGTGAGGATTTGAAAGAAAAAAAGAGACAAGAATGTCGAGAAAGAATTAAAAATTTGGTCTTTGCCATGACAGCTGTTTTATGAGAGATGTCAATTAGTATTTGAAAGAAAGCGGGAAAATTCATATAGCTCTCTAATGATTAGACTATAATGATCATGTTCTTATTGGTTGGCTAGTAGTTTGGGCGGGAAAGAAAAAAGTAAAGTTAGTTCTAAAAATATATTTGTTTATTGCCTTTTTTGGGTGAAATATTGATTAGAATAGAGCTTATTTAATCATATGACCCAGTAAACTGATCATAAAGGCAATCTGCTTGTTACACACTAATCTCTCGAGACAAAACAGTTGTTCAAAGTGTTATTGATCACTATTCTCTTCTTCTTTGTTATTTCGTTCGAGTCTTATATGAAGAATTGAATTATTCAACAAGGATAAATATGCTAATTTGACATATTATATTGATTAAGCTGTATATTTATACTAAAAATCAAACCGAACACAAAAACCGAGCAATATAGAAACATAGGCATAGAAGAGAGATATAAGCATTCTAAGATTATATGAATATGAGAATATGAAATAGGTCTAGACTGTTTCATCTGTTTAAGTATTTAGAAATTGCGAACTGTTCTTTAATTCTTCTTTTTTTTTCTTTTTTTTTCAATCAAATTTGCTTTTTTGTTTTTTGACCTCAGATTTATAATTTGATTTTAGTTTTTTTCTGTTCTTAGCATTGATTTTCAAAAATGAAATGATTATTTTGAAAAAGGATGATGAAAAAGACAAAATCAAATTCTACGATACAATGAAGGAAGCTTTCTAATGTGTCGTTCATTTTTTATATTAATGATGTTGAATGGCCAATTGTGGTAATGGAGCTTCTACGGTCAAGACTCCATCAGTAGAAAGAGTCGAAGAAATGTGCTCTGGGTTAGTACCACGAGGAAGAAGGAACTCCTGTAAGAAATAATAACTTATGTTAATATATTGAAAATGATGAATATACTTGATTGTACTCTCTGAAGACGGTGCGTTGAGCAGACTTCTCTTCATGCTTAGCATGAACTAACAAACGGTTATCAATAGTCTTGACTGTCACTTCTTCTGGCTTGTATTGAGCAACATCAAATCTGAAACATTATTATTCAAATTTATTGTTGAGGAATGAGTAAACGTGCCTCAAGCGCAAAGTTTTGCCGTCACTCTCGTCTTTGATAAGTGGACTTTTGAGATTGTCGAGATAAGGATCATATGATGGGCGAGTTGCCATTAAGCTTTGAGAAGGCCCTAAGATAGAAGAATTTTTATTCAAATTCTCAAACAACTTTTTTGTTTGAATTATAAGCTCATGTTTGCCAAATAAATCGGGCAATGTCAACAGTAGTTGTTTAGAACGAGGATTATTCTGAATTTTTTGGCATTTCAGAGGAAAATTGCAAATACAAGAGCAAACATCGTTTCAAGCTCTACTATTTCAAAAGATGTGACATTGGTAGATGTGAACCGAGCAAAAAAAAATGAAAGAAAAATAAAATAAGGAAAGGAACATGTTTTTGACTTCACAAATTAAAACATTTCCCGCCCCAGTGTCAGAACGTACTTATGTTGTTGCGTTCATGTAACTTTGACAAAAACTTAAAGACTAACATTGGTAAAAATCGATTTCTTTTTTGTTGCCCCCGAAGTGTTTTTAGAATGTGGCCCTAACATTTTTTTTTGTTAAAGTTCTTTAATCTCACCACGTTGAGAAGAGAATGGAGGAGGAGAAAAGCTGCTTCCGTGACGACGGCTTTCAGAATGTTCGGATACTGGAGCATAGGAAGTTCCGTTTCCAATGGCATGTTGATTGTGTGGACGATAACCTAGATTATTGAATGAATCAGATTATATAATGATATGTCTCGGCTGTTTACCTTCAAATTCAGATCGAAGACGTCTCATCTCATCTTCAACACGTCTCATTTCTTGATCAAAACGATCACGCATGTTTCCAAATTCATCATCAATAACGGAACGATTGGATTTGTTGATGTCAATACGACGCTCTGACATGCTTTCTTAAAATAATAAAATATATGTTAGTTAGATGTGCTACACAACATCACGAATGCGATAAAGAGAATGGAGTTGTTGAAGCTGATAGAGATAATATCAGAATATCATTTTTATTGTTTAAAATGATTCGAGAACACAATGATTACATTCGTATATTAAAAAGTTTTCTTTTCCTTTTTCTATTGATATTATTATTCTCTCAGATTCGTCATATACAACACGAGAAAATATATGTTTAGATCAAGGACATGTGAATTGAAAATCAGGAGAGAATGACCTTCACAAACATTTTAGTTCAACATGTATGCAAAGTGATTTATAACCATAAGCAAAGCTTTTAAGCTAAAAATATGTCATTCACATCTACATACATATCGTTTGATACGTATAGATGTAGAAGAGATGCCTGAATGATATGTTTGAAATCAAAATGGTTGGTAATTCCAGCCATCTCACTATATTCATATGCATCATAATCGTGAGAAGAGAAATAATAGAGAGATAGATAGAGAGAGAAATAGAAATGGAAATAAAGAGAGAAGAAAAAAAAAGAAGAAAAAAAAGAAATAAATCGAATAGCATAGAGCTCATTTTGAGAAATACAACAAGAGATTACATTTTTGAGAAATGTTCAAGAGGTGGTAAGAAATGAATGCACAGCCAGACAAACAATAAGAAATGACAGAGGTGTAGATAAGAACGTTCGCGAGAGGAGAAGATAAAATGAATTAAGAACAAAACTAAATAGCATTTGTGTTGCATAGCGTCCAGATCATGGGAGAGAAATGAAAAGTTGTGATGCAAATTCAATCAATATCTCTCATTCTTTCTCTCATTTTTACACAAAGATTGCTGCTTTCGAAATCGACAAATAACCATCAGCCTACGCAAGTATCGGATTGTTTAAAACCTTTAACAGCTGCTGCATCATCATTTCGCATCTTCTATGAGTGTGTGTGTATGTGTGTCTGTTTGTTTTTTGTGTTATCTTAATGTGTTTTAATATATAAAAAACATTAAAATATATATAAATATAGATGAGAAAGAATGTTAAGATGGCATATGTTGAAGATGATTCAAATGAATGAGAACAGTTGAAGAGATAGATTATGTTTTACTTTAAAGATTCATCTTGGCTTAACCCTTATAAAGGGCAATATCACAATAGCAATTGAGGAGTTGAACAGAATATTGCAATTAAACAAATAGATATAAAGATGGTGAATAAGACTAAACAGAAACGATCAAGCACAAGAGCCGCATACTTCCAATCCTCCTGTAATACAACAATTGCGTTTTGAAAGAAATAAAAAAAACACATCAGAAAAAGAAGAAGATGAAAGGAATAGAGAGAAAGAAAGAAAGAGAGATAGAGAGAGAGAGAGAAAAGATGGAAAAAAGAATTTTCTAGTTGTTCGGCAGAAGTTTTTATGAAAAGCAGTTGATCAAAACTGTTACCTGACGCATTTTCAAATTTCTTTTCTCTTCAAAACTAGTTCTTATTTGACGCAAACGCATCAAAATCTGTTGGTAATAGGAAACGACGCGTAAAACATACTCACTGTGATTTGTCTCTGAAAATGTATTATAGAATAGAAGAGAAACGACTAATCTGTAGAAAGAAAGAAAAAAGAAAGATAAAAGTTTGTTCTACTTAGTTGAGAATATTCTTTTGTGAATTTTGTGACATATTTTTCAATCTGTTTCATCCGTTTGTTCGAGCGTAAGCCATTCGTCTTTCTTCCATTCAATTTATTTTTGAATATTCCCGTGCCAACCTTACGATTCAATTGCAAATTTTCTGTTGGAATGCTAAAGTAGTTTCATTTTACAACAATGAGATGGCTGTTGACAAACCTATCCAACTTCTTCAGCAGGGGGTTCATGGATGTCAGTCCTGTAGTGGTTGTTTCAAAACTTGTTTCTTGCATCGTCTCCATTGATCCTGCATACTGAATATACATTATACAGTTATTTAGAACTTTACATTAATCAGCTCATACTTCGAGTGAATCAATTGAACTCAATGATTCTGTTTTGACTGCGGCCTTTCTTCGCTTGTAACGTGTTCCAGGACGTTTCATCATCAAAAACCATGGAATCCACTCCAAGAATACTTTATGAAACTATAATCCTCTTTGTTCTTCTATGCTCATATTAGATAACAGACTGTTGGAGACATTTTAGTGTTAGTCGTCTGTCGATAACGGAGGTTCAGAACCGTTATGGTAAAAGCTGTTGATAACGATATCAGCAAAGTCAATGTTGAAAAAAACATTCCTAAAACATCATTGATGGAAGAAATATTTGGAAAATGAGGATAAAGTTGAGATGTTCGGGATTACCTAGAAGAGGAACAGCTTCAGAAGTTGGTGGAGTTGTTTCACTGACAATGGTAACAAAAAAACAAATAGATAATAGTATAGTGGTTTCTAAACAGATTATATCATGTTGTATAGAAGTGGATAAGAAGAAGACATACGATAACCAATCTTCTCACTCATATCATGTGCAGGCAAACAGAAGCCCATTAATGTCATTGTGGATACTAATAGTGATGGAAGAACTATGTTGAAAAGATAAAAAATTGTTCGACGTCTTAAGTAATAAATATATATATATATATATCTATATCATATAAATATATATAATTAAGATATATTCACCTCAGTATCATATAGAAAGTAACTGTAGAGTATGGTTCAGGGCAGCAGGCAGTGTACGTTACTTCGCGCTCACCCGGTGCACTTATCAGATCCCATTCTCCACTTGGAGTATATGTTGATAAATCCATACCAGTCATCTTATTCTCAACATCTTGACTAATATGTAGATCCAATGCATTCCCATGATATGTCCAGCTACCAAACTATAGAAGAAATATTTGTTGAACAGCCTGTCACTATGTTCAATACATATTAACTCATTCAATATATGCCCTAAAGAGTGTTAAAGTTCAAAGAACAACATTACGTCACTGGCTCGCAGCTAATTGTAAACAAATTAGCAGTTTTGGCGCTATTAACTTATTTGAAAGTTGGCAACGTGCCAGAGCATCATATTATCATCATCATCATATTACCCCCCCCCCCCTTCCCCATTTACTCAAAGTTATCATCATCATTATATTTCACGCCCACTCATTCATTCAATTCTTTTTCATTTTTGTTCATAACTATTACCTTCAAATAGCATGTCTGTCTATCAAAAGGAAAATATGTGATATCCATCTTGCAACTTGCTCGAAAGATCCCAGGTGGCACCCAGTTTATTTCACCAGTATTGTAAACAACTTCGTTTGATTTAAAAGTTGAATCAAATTCTTCGCTGGCACTGAATGCTTATTACCAGTTAATGAACGTAAAGGAAGCTTTCTCAACCTGTTATACAATAGAATGTCAGGTCTCCAAATTTGATTTTCTCCTCCAGCAAAGCGGATGCTTGTTATTCCTTCATACCTATTGGGATCCCAAGTCATTCGGTAATCCATCCATATCTATAATGATGAAAATTATTTTATTGAAACAATCCATTATCTCCTACAAATTTCAACCAAGCATTCAATTCAATAATTTGATTCTTTCCATCCTAAACATTTTAAAATTATTCTTTATATTAATAATGATTGAATGAACCAATCCCATAATTTGTTGTAAGAAGACTTTCATTTCGACATTAAGAGCATGAGATGCATTACGTACTGGTCTTACTAACTTACTATAATTGCTTAATATATCTCTAAAAAATAATTATGCATAACTAACTATATGGTATAGTAATCACCTGTACAGCTGATTTTCAGCTTTACTCAAATATGCTATTGGTATTAATGAAATGAATAAGAAAATTATAATTTTTTTCATATCTGCATAGTGATGTTACAGATACTATGATATATATATATATATATTGAAATAGATTTTACAAATCCACTTGATCTATGTTTACATTAATTTGTCTCATCAATATAATATATGTTCAACTATCTTCATCTATTCATCACTATATTTACCGTATTCAATAAGAATTTTTCTATTTAATTAGTGACATTAACCCCCCTTCTTCAGATTCTCAACCTTCTCCCTCCCTTCTTCCCTCCCCTCCACTTTCCATTACCACTTCCACGCCGACTCCGTTCAAGTTGTTTCGCAAAAATAATTTTTTCATTTTCATTTAATGAAAAATGAAATAGTTGTTATGATGAAAAGAAGCTTATATCCTCATATAATCACACAATTTCTATAGATTAAGCTTCCTCAAACATATTTGTAAACGGAAATTGAAAAAGAGGAAGAGGGGGAAGGAGAAAAAGAATAAAATTGAAGAATGTAGTATCGCATACATCATAACCATATATAGATAGGAAATCCTACAGAATTATCTTTAACCAATTTGCATATTGAAATCAAAGCAATTATTGGAATAAGCTAGCTATATCACCTTACATATAAGGATGCTCTCATGCTGCTAGTAACCAGCTTACCCAAAAGATACTCAAGAGAACCATTTTTATTTTCAATTTGTGAAATGTAATACCTGGCATTTATTTTTATAGTCAATCAACATATCCCATTGCTATATGTATCAATTACAATTTGATATTTGAACACTTCTAAATAGAAGAAAGAAGTATGAATGCATTAAACCATTTTGCATATCTTTATCCTAAAATGGAAATTATTAACTTTCATTTCTTAATAAACAGACTATCACGACAGATAGAGTTTGATGACAACAGACAACAACAACATATCAATCTTACATAGACGTATCTATGCGCGAAGCCCTTGTATATCTTTCATTTCCTTCATACTAATTTCATCTAGTTCTTCTTTCTATTTCATTTTTCTTTTTTTTTTACAAAACTTTTGAAAATTAAAATTCTTTTACAACTGTCAGTTATTTGATGTGTTCAATTAAGGTTAAGTAACTAAGCTTCAAAAGAGCTTTTATGAGGCTATTCTAACTTCAAAGTTGAGATCATGTAAAGTGTTCATTCACTATCTCTCTCATATTAAATTGCATTCTATTTTTTATATTTTTTATATTATTTTGTTACTCAAACACATTATTCTAAACATAATATGTTATTGTTCTCAACTGATACATGTTTATTACGATAGATATCATGTCGTTGTTTGAATATCTAAATGTTCTATCGTGGGAAAGAAAAAACTTTTTTTTTTCTTTTTTATTTCTTTTTTTTCTTTTGGTGACAGGAAAACACGTCATTTGTATTACATGTACATAGCCATCATCATATTCTACTTATTTCTTATATGAATCATTTTCTTTAATCTAAGAATCACATAATCACATTTCAACTCAATTAATTATACTATTAGTTAGGTAGCGTATATGCTTGTGTATGTGTTTATATGTGCATGGTCTATTGTAATAGTTAATATGAAATGGAATAATTCATTGTTTCATTTGATATCTTGCTATGCTCAATCTGAGCAAAACTTTTCGTTTTCATCTTTTTCTTTTCTTTTTTTTTCATTCAAAACATTGAATTGTGAGCAGCCGCTTGCTGATTATGCAGTGTTTACAGTCATCAATCGTTTATCTAATCTCTTGAGTTTTATCCGTTTTTGTCGGTGAACAAGGAAATGAGAAAGATGAACAAGATGACGAATAGAATGAAGAAGAAGATGAAGAATGAAAAAAAGGAAAAGAAATCGTATAAATGAAGAAAAGTAAAAGGGAAACATGCAATCGTCATAACGCTTCCTGCGTCTGATGAAATTTCCTTTAGTCTGAAAATAATGGCCAAGCGACCTCTTGCACACAAAAGTTAAATTCGCCTTATTCATGCCGTCCTTATACACTTTGAATAGCACGCATGTTGCCATGTATGTTCTCAGAACACTTCTTCTTGAATGAAAAATATGAAATTTTGAATAACACATCGTAACTCTTTCCTTCTTTTGTTCTTATAAACTTTTTTGTTAGAAATCTATATATTCTTCTAGCAATAGATTAATATATAAATGAAGCAATAATTGTCTGTGATTGAAAACATTGTGTGAGCTAAGGAATGAAAAGAAGATGAAGGGAAAGAAAGGAGAAGATGAGGGGTAGGGAGGTTAGCAGAGAGTAGAAGTTTTAAAAACTTTTTAAATTATTCAAAAAGCTTCTTCTTCTTTTTTCCATTTTCGAACCCTCTTGAGAATAGCCCATTGTGTTTTTCTTTTCAATTTAAAAGAAAAAAAACCTTTAAATGTTCTCCGTATCCTATTGTGTCAGAAAACTTTCAGTATTTTAAGACGTTTACATTGCTGTCCACCTCTCTCTGGCTCCAACCAACCAACCAACCAATCACCCCCCTTCACTCCTTTTTAGGATATTTTTGCTTTGCTTGTTGTATATTGTACTCAGTTCATATTTAGCTATTTTGCTTTCATTTCATTTTTAGTCTCAAAGCAATTGCAGTCACGTGTCGTTGAAGGTGGTTGGATGTATGTATGTTTTATACGAAAATAATTTGTAAATCATCAAATGTGTTGCTGTTGCACAGTTTTACATAGACATCAAATTCATCTTATTAGGTAATTTTTCAATTAATCATATTTTAAACTCGAATGATTGATATATGGGTATTATGGTTGATTGACAGCATTTCTATCAAGCTACATTCGAGTATTGATAAGATAGACTGATCATTGAAATGCCCAAAAGCTTTTTATGAAAATGAGATTGCTCAAAAGATATTATAAAATTCAAGTAGAAAAAAAAAGTAATTTTTTCGTTTATCTAATACATTCTTATTTTTATTTTCAAAATACTTTTTTCAACTTTTTTTTTGAATGAAAGAGCAGAAATGTGGAGAACAGAAAGGAGAGAGAATAGACAATTGAAAAACGACAATGCTCTTTCAGTTACGGATGTGTTTCACTGGGACTCATTACAACAGGCCTGGTTTTCACTATTTTTGCAATATTTCAAAAAGAATCTCAAATAGGAAAGGTATTAAACAAGTATAGCTATCTATGAGATATTGACTATCAAGGTATGGCTGGCAGGACCAACAACGATGGTTGTCGGATTAGTTTTGTGTGGAAAGGTAGTTATTCATATTATATAATCTAATTATTAATATTAGGTTATAATCGATTGGGGACCAGCAATGATGCATGCAAGAGAAGGCTCTATAGATTCAATCCATTTATATCCAAATGACGTATGACTACAGAATTAATGATAAAAATTGTTCAATCAATTGCTTATAGAGAACCCGTCAAACTACAGATGATTTACCATTATCTGGAGTATTGATAGAGCAAGAATCATTGCACAGTACGCATGATTATAAGAACACAGATTCATTATCTTGGAAAGGAGATTCTCGTTCATCAAATGCATTTCAACCGTATCAACAAGGCTTCATTGGCAAATCATATAACAAGACACCTTACCATCAAACAAACACATCATCAAATATATACAAAAATTCTGAGAGAAATTCTTGTGAATCGCATTGTAAATATCAGAAATCTGATCTTAAACCCATGAATGGACATAATCATTCAGCCAGCATACCAAATGCATCAACATCTCTCATATACGCAGATAATTTTCTTATGACCTCTAATAATGTAATATTATATACTCATATAGTTATATTAATCATTCTCTTCTCTTATAGGATCAAATCAATAGAAATTCAACTCATCCAAAGAATATGTATAATAGTGAAAGTAATATGACTGCTGCCGCTAATTCGGTTAGTTATCTCTTTCATTATTCATCTCATCATTGTTTTCTTTTAAGAAATGTGAATGCGGTCACTATGGCAGCACTTGGAAGAATGCCAATGCTTTTCAAGGCGAATCATTCGTATTCAATGAAAGAAACTATTTTATATGATTTTATTAAATTTATTATAATAATTTTATAATTGATTATTGTATAAGCTATCATGTCACATGCTTCTTACTTTCTTTTTTTTTTCATTTTCTTCATTCAATTAATAATATTAATTGAAATTTATAATCTGTGACTCTGCAATATATATATCAGCTATTCTTAAGACAGCTTAGAATTTGTTATCAATAAATCATATTTCATTCAAAGTTTTTTTGATAAGACAATAATCATTGTTAAGATGATGTTGTTTCATCTGACATTCTTACTTTTTGTTTCGGTAAGTATTATATATCATTATTATAATTAATGTATTAATAAAGCTATCTGCCATTCATGGCAAGTATGTTGAACCACCTACTGGTGAATACGCTCCACATTGTCTAATTGGAGATCCAAATGCCAAAAATGTTTATCATGAAGCTGATTCTTACCAGGCATGTCATTTTGCAACATTACGGAAATGACGTTTATGATTATTTTAAGGTTCCGTGGTTCAACGTTGATTTGGACGCACCAGCCAAAGAGAGATTTAAACATGTTGTTCGTCCGTTCAAAAATGAGATTCAAGCAGTTTTCGATGTCTTAGCTGTGAGTTTTTAACATTTTGAATATACTTCATTCATTCATGGAGTAAATGCATTCAGTAACTGACAGAATGTTTTTGAAAGATGATAAGACTTAAGCTGGGGCGTTGTTGCTCAAAGAAAGTCTTTGATAGTATATTACCTAATCAGCAGCAACCACGTTGTATTTTTTGATCTCAAATTGTAAAACATATCAGGATTTCTTGACAATCATTCCTGACATTCCTGTATGGGAAATCGTGGGCAACTTTATGCAGAAGATGTTTGATGAAGGACGAATTATGCAGCCGTACCGTGATGAAATTCAAGTAACATCATTTTGGTGCAAAATGTTAAAAAGAGTAACAATCATGTTATCTTAGGGAATCGCTGACGAATTACAATGTAATCTTGGACAATTAGCTTTCCTCAATATCTTTTATGAATTATCTCGCTTCTGCACATCAATCATTGCTCAAACTCCTGGAAATAAAGAACTTTACCATGCTCGGTATGATATTTCAGAATAATTATATGAACTATCTATGAGTATTATAGTAATCTTGACTTTGGACAACTCTTCATGTGGAACATTACTAGTCAATCATGGGGTTTATCTGATTCATTGAAGAAA